>WHYT01017789.1:343378-363094 GCA_009806455.1 Tetrax tetrax | reverse complement strand
AATTTTTTATTTTTTTTTTTTTTTTTTGTGTCTCCACATCAATATGTAATGCCCATTAGCTCTCTTGGAGTACTTTTCCATGCACACATCCAGCTGAACGCTCGTCTTTATCATTTACAGATGATTTTCAAAGCTCCTTTTCTGTACATTTTCCATCCACACAGGAGCAAGCTCCATAACAAGAAATTTTGTGACTCCATTGAATGTCTGATGCCTTCATTAAAAAAATAACAGCAAAATGTATTTTCCTTTGGAAAGCCAACTTTTGTCAGCCAGTGCCTCTCAGTTATTGCATACAGCTTCTACTTAGGTATAGATGATCCCCTTGTAATCTCTGATCATTTTGCATAAGCGTTAGAAAATGCTGACCTCGAAGTAGTGGCTGCTGTATTTATAAATGGAAAAAAAAAAAAGATTGCTTTTATATGCTCTAATAAAAGATTTGAAAGGATTTTTTTTAATGGAGTGTTAGTCGCAAAAAAAACTCGTCCCACCAAACCTCCATAAAAATGCAAATACTGTTCTTTTAAGGTTTGTTAATGAATAAATTAATTTGCATGATTAAAAAACGTATCTGGAACAAAATATATAAAATATAAAACATTCCAGGTGAAAGTTGTGTTCTATAATGAAAAGCCAATTGAAACTCTTTTACCAGTTCAGTTTATTGTTTATATTTTAATTAAGTTGCTTCTTAATAGAATATCTTTTTTGTAAGAATAATTTAAGATGTAAACAATTGTATTTCAAACCTGAGTAATTATGTACATTTTAATTTTAGCTCTGGGGAAGTTTTAGGACTGCTCTTTGGCAAATACTTTCTTTGCTAATTGGCTGCCTGGAAATATTATGATGTCAACCACAAAACAATAGAAAACTAAAGAAAACACTAACCCTTCTGAAAAAAATAATTTCTTTTAATTGAGGTGAACTTGCATCAATTCTATGTGATATAAGTGGGAGTTACTTTTGTGAGTCATAGGTGGGGAGATACTGCAAAGAATGAGTAAGAGAGCTGCAGTTTTGTGTGACCTGAGTGGAGAAATGAACTTGAGGAGGACATTTTGTAGCAGAGGTGCACACTAGAGGGTGCTAGTACTTAGCATCATTACTATCAGTTGTATTCTTTTGCTATTAGGAAGTAATCAGGGGGCTCTAAGGAGTTTCCTACACAGCGTGGGACCAAACTTTGAAATTTCTGCCCAGTGTTTGCTATGTTGTTCTCATAATATGTTTACGTTTTGCAGTTCAGTGAATTTTTTCAAGTAGTGCTTATCAAATATTGTGACATTTGTTCAAGGTCCTTCCCTTTATTAGAGTGATAGACTTTGCTTGAATTTCATTAAAATTTGAGTCAGCTCTCAATATTTTTACTAGACTACTTATATAATTCTAATATTTGTCACCCTCAACTTTTCTGTTAAACTTTGATTTTAGTAAGGTTTCTGCCTTCTATTTGTTTTGTTCATCCGATTAAAAGCATCAATTAGAAAATTTGAGGGTTAAAATGTGTTTGCCTCCGTGTTAAGAGCATGGAGGTAATGGCACAGGATTTCCTCTTTGCTCACTGCCCTTCTCTACGCTGCTCTTTCTTTTCTGATTCTTTTATCTCATAATTTCATCTGTGAGCTTGTCTGACACATTATCTCAGGACTTAATTTATCTCTCTTTAACTGCTACCTTTGAATGATGTACCAATCAGTTCCATAATATCAGAGGATTTTTTTAAGGCAACAAGTAGTGTCCTTCACTGTAACAATAGTTCTGCCTAATTCATGCCGTAGGTGGAAGAGAGAAGATGTGGAACAAATGTTCACATGCAGGTCTGCCTTTGGGGGATTTGACTGGTGCTGGTCCATCCTGGGGAATGGAGCCCATCACGGGCAGTGCAACGCAGGGGACAGACCCTGCCTGGTGCACAGAGTGTGGGGGTGACTAAAGCATGGCAGGGGATGCCCAGAGCCCTTGTGGAGGAGGAGAAGCGGTGATTCTCATAGGGCAAGGTTTGGAGGGAAGGGGTGGTGGCATGGGGAAGACGGACATACATACAGAAACCACTTGAGATACAGTTAGCAATCACTAGATGATGGAGGAGGGAGGACTCCAACTTCACATAGGATTCTACAAAATTGGAAGGAAAAGATCACAGCAGGTCTCACTAAGGGATATTTAAAGAAACTTTTTTTTTTTCTTGTGAAGGAAGGTTGGCTGATAGCGGTGGGAAGTGAAGGGTCAGTGCAGGACCTGTGATTTACAGGGAGCAGGGAAAAGAGAACTAGAGATCATGCACAGGCTGGGTGCTCTCTCTGTGGGATGTTGGAGGGTGTCCTTGCCAGAGAAGAAACAAGCAGATGCTATAGGGGACAGTGGGGTCGGATGTGTGACGAATGACAGATCTGGTCTGTAACATAGAGTGTGACCTCATTTGTTCTTTATTGTGTTTTCCCTGTCTTTGTCTCACTTCACACCTCCCTCCAGATTTCCCAATACTTGCTTGATCCTGCAAGGTTCACCTTGTGCACTTGGCTGCTGGTGGGTTGCTGACCTCTGCTGTCTCTAGAGGAACTGTTGCTCTTGTAGCTTTTTGTAAATCATGCACGCCCGTCACAGGGCAGCACAGCAGAGACTGGCCCGGAAGCTCAGCACTAAACGTTGTCTTTGATAAAGCTGCAGGTGGGTGAGGTAGCTGCTTTTTTTTCTTATTTTCATTTGGCCTCAGTCACTTGCTGTCTAATTACTGAGTGCCTTGTGCAATGAACCATACAACTGGCCTTTTCAGTCATCTTGGAATTCAGTTACTGAATCATACTTACCCTCCTTTTTATCTTTTTCCTGAGGTATTATAAACTTGCTATGCTGTGCCTGAGATAGCAAAAGTTATTTTATAACTTGAACATCAAAGACAATGAGAAATTTCAATTCTCAATGATTTTCTTGTGTTCTCTACAAGAATAAGGCTCATCTATGATTCTACTTTCTTCTACTGCACCACGATAGTCTTACATATGACCTGAAAGAAGGACCAAACATGTTTAATAGTCTCTTGTTTTAAGGCAGAGCTGAACTTTAAAATGCACTGTGTATGTGAAGATATAAGAAAGTGTATTATACAGGGAGGTGGCATAGTAAAGCGGCACCTGTCAGCATTTAGCTTGCAGGTGTACGTGCCAGCTTTCAGTGTTAGGTGCTGTGCAATGCGAGATCCATAAGCTCAGCAGCGTAGATGCTAAACCCAGAAGTGCCAGATAAAATGCCTGGTTTCAGAACAATGCTACTTTTAGTCAGTGTTGCCTAAATATGTGACTTCTCCTCATTGTGTGTGCTACATATGAATGTTTTTCTCCTGCATTTCAGACCTTGGGATTGTTCATTCACAATTCCCCTCTGTCTCAGCATCTGTCGCTAACGAACTTAATGGGTAATTGTAAAGCTCTGTCCATTTGGAAGTCTTTTCCACCTAATTACAAGGACAAATAATATAGTGCCTAAAAATCCATCTATTTTACTCAACCCGGCAGTCAAAAAGTTAGAGCTTGTCTCAGGGAAGAACATTTGGAGTGTACTTAAAACTGCACTTAAGCTTTTGTCAGTCACCTATCGCTACAGACCTTCAGCTTCTAATGGGAGCAGACTCTTTTAGGGCACTGTCAATTATTTTCTGCATCAACTTGCTCCCCTATGTAACCATTGTAAAAATACTTCTAATCTGCTTCTTTTGATGTGTTTGCCCTGTCAGAAGATAAAGTGCAATTTTGTTCTGTTGTGACTAGAGGGGTATGTATTATCAGCCTTTCCCTTAAAACATAGGTTTTTAGTTGTGTGCAAGCAAGACAGATTAAAATAAAGACTTGGGAGTTTTCTGGTAAATTGTAGTTATTCCTCTCTTTCAGAAGATCTCAAAAAATAGGCATCTTTGGGGGGGGCGAGGAATCCTCTGAGACCGCAAGACTGTTTCAAACATCTATTTTGTAACTGCAAAATTGTGTCCTTGGAAAAATGTTAACAAATGTCTAGTAAATAACTAGGAGCCCCAAATGCTCCTGAGACGTTAACTTATCATTATTGTTTTCCCTCTAACAGTGGTTTTCTCCATCATCTGTATTTCCTTCTTCAGTGCCATTATTAGCCTCTGATTAAATTGATTGTACTCTTCTTTCTCAAGCTCTGACAACAGAAAAATCTCTTAACAAAAGTGTTCAGCAGTGCAAGTTTGGGCACTTCATTATTTTGTCTCTAGTACTCGATCAAAAAGGGTTGTGTTTTTTTGTGGTGGTATTTTGTGTTTTTGTGGTGGTTTTTTTTTTTTTTTTAAGAAAACAGAAGAACTTCAAATATGTTAAAGTGAATGTACTCAAAAATGAAATGCATGACATTATTGCACTAATCGCATCTGCTGTTAGGATTGGAGTCTGCAGGAGAAAAGTGAGAGAAGTCGCTTACAGTCCCACATCAGATGATGCTGTCTACCCTTTTATCACAGCATCCATCCTTTCTCCCACAGGCATCTGCTCTTCCCACCTACACGGTGCTTTCCCTTTTGGAGGGAAGGCACAGCAGTCTGTTCTGGCCTAGAAGACACATGATGCTGATGCGTTTCTGGTTCAAGTACCAGGAGCTGCATGTACTTAATGTTCCTAAGCAATGCCATGATTTTTCTTAGCTGCCTTAAGCATCTCTACATGACATCTTTCTTTATGTGAAGACATCCTCTAAAGATGATGCTGAGCAGTGATCCTTTTCCTTTCCTGGTTTCAACGTGCCCTCACCCTTCTGTTGACCACAGAGCTTTCTCTGACACACTTTCAGGCCCCCTAGGAATAAACGTGTGTGCTCTAATCCTCACTGCAAGCACTGCTGTTATCGCAGGCTGGAGGGATTCTGTTATAGGGTGCAAGAAAAGGGTTTGTTGGTGTTAGCTGTGAACGATAAGCACGCTTTTTGTAGCTCACAATGTTGATTCAGGACTCTCAAGATAACTCAAGAATATCGCTAAGGCAAGGAGTTAGAATATCTCCCACTGTCATTAAGGTCTAAGAGAAGAAATTCGTTTGACTTCCATAAACAGACAGGAGTGGTAATAGTATCTCTTTGCCCTTCGGATTTCTGGACGTAAAAGCAAGAGCCAAGGTGATACCAACTTTTCCAGTGCGTTTCCAGGTTGCTGGTGACTTCAAAGGGACGGCGTGACTGATGGTGCAGAGCTGCAGGCTGCCCTGGGAATGCAAGTTAGGTTGGGTAGTTGCAAGGAGCTAAGCACTATAATAGCTGCTACCTGTACTGCAGCTTGCAGCTGGTGAAAAGGTACTCTGAAGGAAACTGAACTGCATATAGGTGAAGCAATATTGTGGCCCTCTCTGGCTTTGAATTCCTTATTTTCTTCATTCTTGTACCTCCTTTGACAGTTTTTTTTTTAGGGCAGAATTAAGAGGTTTTTTTTGTCTCAAGTTCTGTTGTCATCCTGTGGAATTTGTTGATCCCCATAAAAATATCTGGAAGCAGCTGTTTGGCCATCATGTGCTCTTGTAGCAATACCTGAAGAGTAGAGGGAATAGTGAAGTGTGGGTTCTGGTTCACAAGGGGACATGAAAATGGCTGTGCTAGAGCACACCAGAGGCTTACGATGATGAGCTGCTCTCCATCTGCTGGCACAAATGGGAGGAATAATCTCATAGCAGGTGAGATGCTAGTCTCTGAATGGATAAATACAAGTTTTGGGTTGTATGAAGAGGTTAGTGAGCATGGAGAGTCCATAATAATCACACCTGATGGTTTCACTAGTTCCCTCCTTGGGTTTGATACAGTCTAGCGAAATAAATTAGGTGTTTTTGCATTATACTTAGAGAAAACTGTAAGTGATGCTGGATATGACGTGCTCTTTCACCCATTATTTTGGTGACACATATGTATATAAAACTTTACAAAATATTCAGTAAAATAGAACAAAAATAAATAGAATACTTTGAAGGCGTAAAATAGTATTTTATTTCCAAGGTTTATACTATGATTCACTCTTTTGATTTACATCCTAATAATCTGATTTATACCCATTTATTGTTTAATTTTGTTTATATATAATCTGATGTCTGATCCTGGTTATCTTCTTTTAGGGCTAAAAGAGGATAATAAAGTTGTGATGCAAAACAACACAAATGCTTAATTCTTCAAAGTCACCATTTTTCATTTATTGCAATAAATACAATAGATTAATGCAATAAATTATGTGAGCCAAAATGATTGTAATTCTTCACTTCTCATTTAATCATAAAAATTGCAATTCTCTTAGTTTATTTAATATTTTCCATTAATATGGAGATTTTCCCCATAAGGCTATACTGGGCTATCCAGAAAGGAACCAATAATAATACTCCTTAAGTGATCAATTAGTAATGTTCACACTCTGAGCCTTTTAAAATCAGTTATTCCTCACACTACTTCTGGGAGATGTTGTGGGTAAATATATTAAGTCTATATAATTATTATGAAATGCCATTAATTGTAGCTGAAGAAATTTATTTTAAGTTCAATTTTCTAGTGTTATTTTAATTTGTAAAAGCTGAAATTAAAAAAAGATACTGTGCATTAACATATTAAATATATATATACAACAAAATATTTCCTTCAATCCCAACTATAGTTTTCAAACTGTATTTTAAGGAATCTTTTTTGGTTTTGATTTCATGTGATTTGGAAGTCATTATAAATGGGTTAAAATAGATCATCAGTCCAGCAATCAAGGGACAGTAATGGTGAGTGAAGTGTGCATGCTGTTACAGAGGTGTATTGTCATTCTACATAAGGAGCTACATAGATATCTGAATATTCACTTGAAAATATTTTCTGTTTTATTTATATGAAGTTGATATTTAAAAAAATTATCCTCTATAAATTATAGAAAGTTTTTTATGATCTGCCTGAACAAGTAATAGGAGTCTACCAAAACAATTTTAATCTATTAAAATCTTCGTGTGAGTAAAACAGCCAAGAAAATGAAAAGAGAGGCTCACATCTGAGTTCAGAGAAGAATTTCCTACTGTGCTGCATGAAATATTGTGTGGAATTCTTAAGTTTGTTCTAGATTACACCAAACTGTCAGGACAGACAGACTTAACTGGTGCAGACCTGATACAAGGTGCTGAAGATCATTTGCTTGGCATATTACAATGTGCTAACTTTAACTTCTTGAAAGAAGAATCAAATTAATATTTAATCATTGTAATCCAAGTATACATTTTCTGTGTATTTTCACATTTTATTTGGAAATGCTTAATCCTAGGAATTGTATTCTCAGTTGTGCACATACCAAGTGTTTTGAATGCCATCTTGCCACCTTTAGATTTCCTCCTTTTCTTTAAACTGAACAACCTGATTAACAAAATCTTTGGCTGAACATTGAAAGAAGATTATAATTGCCTGCATGTAATTCATGGCACAAGGAATGTCTGATGACTTGTACTATATTACTGTTGGGGGTGGGATTTTGTGTGGTTTTGGTTTTGTTTGGTTGTTTGTTTGTTTTTTTAGGAGCAACAGTTGAGAGGAAAGAAGAATTGTGGCAGAATGTAGAGAGGAGCTAAGCTGTGTAAGAAGTGAAGGGTGGCTGATGAGGTAGCACGACATGAGAGGAACCCACGGACCTGTCCATGGCCCTGGCTGGGATGCTGGAGAACCCTTTTTCTTTACAGTCAGTTTGACTCCATGCAGCAGAATTGCTCTCTTAATAAAACTTTAAAAAAAAAAAATCCATCTTGGAAGAATTTTTGGATCTGAGAGAGTTGTAGTTTATGCTTGAGGGGGCAGGCAGTGGGTACAGTTGCTCTCCAGAGTGTCAAGGTAGCTGTTATGCATTTGAAGTCAAATTATTTTTTTTTCCCTGTGCCTCTTCTAATGTGTATATTTGCAGAAATTGTTGACCAGGTGACTTTAAGTCGGAAACAAACTCCTTTTTATCTTTCTGTAGAGGAAGGAAACCTGAGACTGTACTATAAATTGATTTCATAGCAGATTTTTTGATAAAGTTAAGTGAAGTTAGAGATGGAATTGATTTTTAATAAAATAGAGTGGAGTAGAGCCCTTAGAATAGGATATTTCAACCTACTTCTCCTGTGACTTGAACAATTGGCCTCTAAAAGTCTTCACACAACTGATACCAAACCAGCGGGTGCACCTCACTTTTCTCCTTTTGGCCAAGTCACTTTAGTGTGGAGAAGCATCCTTCCCCAAAGACAAGTTCAGCAGAAAGCTTGAGTGATGAATTGTCAGTCACATTGAATTATCTACCCACTCCAAGAAGAAGTTGGGCTTTATCATTGTGGAATATTACTGAGAGCGAAGTAAAAAGGAAAGGAGGGGAGGGAAAAGTGAGAGGAGACATTTTGTATTAGCATTATCATTGGTACTATAAAATTACTGATGGTATTGAGGGTTCTTCCATTCACACTACCTTTACAAATACTAAATTCACTTTAAGTAGTGTGAGTGTTCCCTTGCTGAGCCTTTATGTGCTGAGTTTCTGCCCAGAGCGCTTCTTTATGATTGTCATAAGTCCTTAATAAAAAAGTTTCTGCAAGAAATACTGTCAGAGATCTAGCTACAATATCATGAGTAAAGTTGCAAAGGAAAGTGTAGTGAATAGAAAGTCAATACTATGAAGCTTGTGTCATGTGGAGTAATTCTCCCAATATTCCTACAGTAATAAAACAATAAAAAAATCAGTGCCTCATTAAAAAAAAAAAAAAAGTTGCATGTGATCTGCTGGACAGCTGGAAGACAAAGGTGTGTTGGTGCTAATTATATTCCTCTCAGTGCCATCATCCATATTGTTCATAAGCTTTAGCAACAGCCACCTCCTGCTTAGGATTCAGTTCACATTCCTCTGCCACATTCTGCAGCCATCACATTATCTGCAGAGGCAGGACCGACTACCAACCATACCAGAATGGAGCAGCCCAATGACTGACCTGGGAGATGGCAGCTGTTTGTTGAAATGATTAAAAGACAAAAGTGCTCACAGCACCCCAGACATCTCCCCAACAAATAGAGTTATTTGGCGGATTTCTAATGCCTTCCACAGGAAATCATCACAAATCAAGAACAGAGGCAAGTGAGGGGAGATGGTCTGCCGCATCATTTGTATTTCTGTTCTTGCACACTTTGGAACAAAGGATAAGTGAATGTGCTTCTTATGTTCCAAAAGTGTAACAAGGAATGATTTGCTATATAGGGATGGCATAAAAAGGGGCTTTATCCAGATTCATTCATATAATAGCAGTTGACAATTGCTAACTCCTTTTCATGATTAACACAGGATCACTGGTGTTGCAATTATTAATGCCGTGTTTGAATTGCTGAGTTCCACTTTATTGATTTTGTTTTGATTGGAGTAAGACTGATTGCCACCTTGGAAAACAAAGTTGTCCTTGAATGACACTAAGTATTGCATTCCCCTAAACATTCATTAATCCTCATGCTTTAATTAAACCTAAGTATTACTGGTAAATATTGGAGGTGCTAGAGCAAAAGAAACAGAAACTGGACATACCTGAGAGCTTTTTCCCCTCTCACTAGGAAATGTCTAAATCACTGTGGAAGAAAGAAACCAGTGAGCTTGTTGAGGTTTTTTTTTGAGAGACCAACTACATTGCAATGTGATTTTTTTTTTTTTCTTTTTCCCCTGTGCATTTGTGCTTGATGGATCATAAAACACTTTTTAAAAATTATTTTATGTATGCATATGTGTCTCTTGCTTTTGTGTTCTTTTACTGACTCTGCGAAAGCTAATGAGCTTTAGGGAAAAGGAGGAAGCAAGCCTGCTAGGCTCCTGTTCTGGATTCGTAGGGTCTGGGCCTCTGTTTCTATTACTTACAGGCTACACTGATGTCAGACAACTGCTACTTGTTTTTGTGTTTCCACTCCCACACGTTTTGCTGCTGCTTAAGTTTCTTTTTAATGAGAACCTTGCTGAGTTTGATTAAGTTTATAGATCATTGTTTTCTTCCTTGCTGTTGTTACAGGTCACTGTATTTGTTTTGTATGACATCTGGTGTTAACTTCTGTAATGGTTTTGGCATGTCCCACATACCTCTGTCAATCACAACATTGCCACTTCTCACTCATCAGTGAAGATCCACTTCTCCTGGCTCTGCCACGCTGCTGTCACCCAATATTCAGCTCATGTGCAGAAAGAGCTAAAAATATCTCCCTTTTTTTTTTTTTTTTTTTTTTTTTTTTTTTTTTTTGTGTGTGTGTGTAGAACTTTTTATCTGTAGATCCAGAGTTGTTTAGCAGTTCACATCTCCATTTCCCAGTGTCATTACGGGGTGCAGAGAGCACAAACTGGCTTCCCAGGGTCACATAGCCAAGCTAAGGTCAGAATAAAATGCTAGAAGCAATTGTATGGCTTATCCTGCTTATGAAAAAGTCTGTGTACCTTGATATTGTACATCTTGTTCATTCCGTAGAATGAACAAGACTGTCTAATAGGAATGTATCTGCTTCTGACTTTGCACGTATATCATCATTGAGAAGTATTTTGCTAATATTTTGTGCCTGACACATTTGCGCCTATTTAGGAATTTATTCCTTCTACAGCAAAATAGCTATTCTTGAGTCAGCAGATTCCTAATATGATTTAATAATAAAGAATGTAAGAGATTTTGGCAAAAGAATTTGCTTAGTGTATATTCTTTTATGATTAGAGGTGACACCTGGGCTTTCAGGTAAAGTGTTTGAAGAATTTAGATAATAAAATACTGTGTTTTGTGCACTTTTGCATCCTAAAAAGTGACATATACATGTTAGAATAGAGATCTTAACTAAAAATTTGCTTTGCCTCAGTGAACTTCAAAACAATAGGGAGATTCTGTCTGTTGCCCTTTATTGCTTATCATTGCTCACTCAAGTGAGCAGGCTCAAATATTGCATTTTTGGCGTTTAATTTACCAACATTGCTATCTGTAGAAAATGCAACAATGTATGTAATGAGACAGCCATAATCAGAATTTGCTAAGGTTTATTAACGCCTTATCAGGATTTTGGAAGGCTCCGCACATATGCACTCTTCATTTGCATTATTTCACTTCATGAAATTTGAAAGTAGCCTAAGCTAAGGTGTTCTCCCATGGCTCATTAGCTCCTCAGAGCTTTGACAGAGGGGCATTGGTCAGGCAAATCAATGACATGTAATGCTAAAAAAATTTGGGATTTAGTTTTTACTTATATAACTGCATTCAGGGCCGGATGCAAAAGCAATGTCACAGCTGCAGAGACAATCCATGTTTATAGAATTATCCCTGGCTAATGGCAATTACTTTGTGGAGGCTAAAGGGCTGTATTTTTTTCCAGTGAAGTCAGGCTATGAAGAAACAAAATGCCATGTATTACTTTGCAGTAATAGTTGAGACCAAATGATACATTTGAAATCTGACTCTTAAAAGACTACAGCAGATATAGCCTACTGTAACTGAAAATGGTTATGGTGGTAACAGGTAAAATACCGTGTAATTTTTGACAGTTTCTATTGGTAGAAGAATTCTGGTACATACAGAAAAGACCAAATGAGTCAAGGCCATCAGATAGCATTACCTTTTTGGGCTATGCTATATGAGTGTGTTTCTAATGGAAATACCATCATCCCAGAAAGTGAGCAGGACCTTTCAGTATCATAGGCTGTGAATTTCTACCTATTTGCATTTGGGGTGAGTGGGAAGAGTGGATTTTGGTTTGGATGTCTCGGGACTGAACTGTTTGAAGGTTTTGTTCTCAGATTAAATCCTAACCCAGACTGGGCCTGCTTTCTTTTGCTGCCATGCCTATACTTCTAGGAAAATTAATTTCTCTATTATATTTAAGTCCTTTTGTACATATAATCTAGTTAACCTCTCCACCTTCACCTAGCAGTAAGCCACAGTGTGTGCCTACTGTAGAGTGGAAAGCTCTATAGATAGCCTGGAAGGCTGGAACCATTGTAATTACACCCTCCAGGTAGGATTATTGTCATGTTATTGAGCTGAGGTCTCTGACTACATTAGCTGAGAGCTCCCTGCTCTGCTGTCTACTGTGCAGCACGGGGTTGCCCTTGATTCTGTTTTTGTAATGTGGGATTCTCACTCGGTACTGAAATGAATGAGAGAAACTTCCCAATGATTTTCATATATTACAAAAAAATCAGTTCAGTCAATTTGCCCTAATACAAAAGTTCCTTATTTGAATTGTTTATTCTGGTGCCCGCCCTTACCTAGCAGTCACTGGCTAGAGCTGCTGGCAGTTTTAGTTTTAGCTCCCCCCTTCGGCCACTGCTGGCTGCTCTGCAATCTAGGTTCACCTTTCTTAGGAAAATGGATCAGTCAATATTGCCCAGAAACCAGGTTCAGTCCAATGCTGGTTTTGCCATACTGGGTTCATTATTCAGGGCAGTGGGGTACCATTCTGGATACTGTGGCTAGCCGGTGCTCGTTGCTGTCCCATCCCGTAGCTCCCAAATCCAAATAAACCAACTTGTGACTTCTTTAGTTTCTGTAGTTTTGTACCATGTATCAATGAAAATTACCCATTCTTCAGGGGCTTTTTATTTGGGCATTTACTTTCTCCATGTCTTAAGCGCACAAAGAGGAACAGTGCTGTTTGAGGCATGCTGCCCTTGAATATCATCTTTCGATTTTGCCCCATCTGCACCACCTTTTCTCCACAGGCGGTTTTTTCAGATATTTGTTAGTCTTTTATGGATTGCAGATGTACAACTTCTAATTTCATCATCTGGCTCTCATCTTTCACACTCTGAAACTGCTCTGTACTTCTGTTACACAGCTACAGTAATTACAGTAGATATTTTCAGGCATGCTGTAAGTTACGTCCTATGGTCTTGGCCCTTCTTTGGGACTTGTGACACCCATTTTGCCTTTTGTGGATTTTCATGTTTCCTGTCTTATTCCCCTGGAGTCAACCTTTCCTTCCTATCAGAGAAAACTTGAGACTTTGGTTCAAGACATAGGGTGTATATTTCACAGGTTAACCCACCTTTTAACGTGTATTCCCAGGCTACCTTTTTAGTCTCTATAGACTGCTTTCCTCTCAAAGTCTGATTTTCAGCAGTCGGAGATGTTTGTTTACCCTTTTACTTATTCTTTGCACTTACCCTTGAATATGACTCTTATTATGTGCTTATAACGTAATTTTGCCTCATCACCCAAGGCAGATGCTGGGCCTGTGTTCCTTGTAATAGCTAAATTTTACCCTATGACGTTACCTAAATCCTGGCCTGACTATAGCTTCAGCTGTGCATAAGCCTGAAACTAAGAACAGACATTTACCTCATTTGAATGCAATGCTGACAGCTTAACATATCTGTGGCCAGCCTCCAGAGAAGAATATCAATACGAATAATTTTGTATTATCAAACCAGTGGGCAGAGATTAAGTCAGTAATACTGAAGTATAGATATTAACTCCAATCATTGATAGTCAAATCATAATTGCTCTTTGCCTTCCAGTCTTGTAGCTTTTTATTTGAAGGTATGATAGTTTTCCAAAATCGTGTTTCAAAAGTGAAGTGAAACTTGACATTAAATTTAAAAAACAGCATTGACTGCAGGAGCAAATACAGTCTGTCCTCAATAGGTCTGCACAGCTCTGTGGCTGCCACTGTGCTGGGTGACACAGAAGCACACTTGGAGCTTTGCAGAGCGCCTAATGGAGAAAGAGGAGCCAGAGAAGAAACAGACACCTTTGTTCGCATCTTAAAATATAATAAATTTAATTTTTTTTTTCAGATGTACTGCTTCACATCTGAAATTAGATTGTTTCTAATTAGGTAACTCAAATTCCCTGTATGCCTTTTCCTTATAATTGCTGGCCTTTTATTACTGTACTAAGAGTCTCTTGACCTTCTTTGGCCCACTTATAACGATTGTATTGGCTTAACTGTTCAGCCTGTCACCCGCCATAATCCCAAGGTCCTTTTCAGGAAAGGTACTGCCCAGCTAGTCCTGGCCTTTACCATTGTATGAAGAACTTCATGCTTTCCTTTTACCTTGCTTTGCCAGGCAATATGTCTGTTTCTCCCATTACTTCAGTGCCACCTACAAATCTGCTGAGGGTGCCACTGTGTCATTATCCTGGTTGATGATGAAGATAATGAAATAAGAGTCCTGGCATCAGACCTCTAGGATACTTTGCACACTACAAACTGCAGTCAACAACCAGTGGTGAACTGTCAATTGCTGCCTGTTGAACCTGCTGCTTCAGCACATTTCCAGCCTATAAAACTGCCTGTTCATCCAGGCCCTACTTGTACACCTGCCAAATGAGCCTATGTGAGACAGCCTCAGAGACCTGGTGGAGATAAGAGTTTTGGTTCTCCTAAGTTCTACTGTTTCAGTATATGTTTAGTTTCAAAATTGAGCAAATTTCAACTTTTTAAAGAATTTTCAGAACATCAGAGGGCCATTGCAGAAATTAATTTTTCATGAGGTTGAAATATTGTAATGAAGTACAATAGAAAAATATTTTCCTGATATTTTAGGTGAATAGTCTGAATAATATGAGAAAGTGTGAGGCAAATGAACCTGCTAGTTTTTAAATAATTGTTAAAGTTGAAAAATTTCACTACAGTAGCATCTTCTGATGGAAAATAATTTTAGCAAGGACTGACCAGTTTAATACATGTATAATGCAATGCAACTAAATGTGTATATGTTCCTATAGGAGTCAATACTTTAAGTCTTGAGTTTTATTTAAGGAATTGCACAATTTTAGGCTTCTATTTTTTTTTTTTTTAAACTATCCTTTCAAAATGTTCAGTCAATCAGAAAATGTTGTTAGTTGAAATGCTTGCTGAAGAAACGTCTACATTACTTCTCCAGCACTCCAGGAATCTGAACTTAAGAAATGAAATTAACTTGTATTGTTTAGATTGAATTTTACTAATCAGAACTCTGGTGTAACATAAGTAGTTCGACTAATACCTTGTATTTAGATAACATTTCTAGAAGGTTTCAAGGATATTTGACAAGCTTGATTGAACAAGAGTAAATGGAAAGAATAAATAAACTTAATCATCATTTGTGTGATGGAAGAACTTATTTTGGAATTTAGTAGGGACGGAATGACTTCCACTTGTGGAAATTGATGGGTATTTCTTTGTGATAACTAGAGGAGACTAGCTTTGTTGAGTAGCTTTTGGTGAACTTTCATCAGATCTGATGTGCAACATCAGTATTGTGTCAGAGGGAAGACAACCTAGAGTCTGCCACCAAATACCCAAAAAGTTGTCTATTCCGTCATACTTGTGTAGTGTAATGAAACAGATTTCAACCGGACTGTGCAGTTGAGGATAGGAACTTTCTCATTATGGCTTTGAGCCTGGCTTGTTCATCATTCTAAAACCTTTTGGGAATTTCTGGGTTTTGGTGCATTCTCTTTTTCACTCTCCCATTACTGTTAAATTATTGTTAAATAATTCTGACAAGAAAAGAATGGAAGAAAATAAATATCATCTTCCATTCCCTCTTCTCCTTTCATCTGAAGTAAACCCAAGTTTTTTCTATACTTTGATGACTGTGACTGACTGAATGGGTTTTCTGCAAAGTTTTAAAACAACTTTACCTGTAAGCAACCTAAGCAAGCAAAAAGATATGCAGCATCAATTCTATCTAGGGACAATGCTCTGATAAGCTCTCAGACATAGGCTGGTGAAAATTACTTTCCAACAATTAGTCTAATTCTATTATTAACTTTGAGTTCAGTAAAATTAAAAGGTTTTGGTGGGTTTTTGGGGTTTTCTTTAACATGGTTACTTAACTTTAAAATAACTTTTTGGTTTTTAAAATTTATGCCTTACAAAAAAGAAAATAACATTTAGCTTTTTAATAATTCTAATTCAGGTGTTCATCATGTGCATTTAACACCGTTCAGAAAATGTAAAAGGGCTGACATCTTGCTGAAGATAGTTCAGAAAAAATACAAGGGTGGGAAGAATCTGTGATATTTTCAGCTTTGAGTGTTTTCATCTGCCTTTTCCCATACTGAGCTTTAGTGCTTTCAAAGACATGGTTCTCTGTTGTGCCTTCATCCATTTCTGCATGATCTTTAAAGATGATGAGCCAGTAGTTAAACATAGTTCTGACTTTCACAAATAATGATTGATCCAACCTTCCTTTTTGTAACTCTGAGTGGTGCTATTACATAATCTTTAACATGCTACTTATGTAAAAGTATGGTGCCAAAGGCTAAGTCAGCATATAACATGTTCATGGTTAGATGGTTGATGTCTGCATAGAGCACCAGTAGTTATTAAAAAAGCAAATATTTTGTCTGTGCAATAATTGTAGGTTGATGTAGATGACATCTTTTTTCCATGCTATGTTGCGTGTTTATATAGGGCATGTAGAATTATTTGTATTTGCTTATATATACTGCAGACTTGAATTTGAAATGCAATTTAGACATTTTTGCCCTGAGATTTAACATAGCGTTTGTGTTTGGTAGATAGAAGAAAAGGTAATAGGGAAAGCTTTTGAAGAGTGAGAGCTAGCAGACTATAAAATAGAGTGAAGTCTATTAGGATGAAAAGTAAATTAAGAAAGTCAGGCCAGCAAGACTGGAAAAACCTGAAGTCCCTGGCAAAGGGATAATTAAGAAACCTACACACAGTCTTTTCTATCTAATTTTCATAATTTTGTTAAATATTGAGAGTTTGAAGATTGAGAGGGTTGGTTTGAGGTGGTTGAAAGACAACAGTTTTTAATTTTATGGTTTAGGCAATTTATTAATTGTAATTTACTTTGTAACAATAGAAATGTTGGAAAACTGATGAGACGAAGAACAGTGTTTAGAAATGTAATGAAATAATTCACTAAGAGTCTTAATTAACTACCAAGCTGTATGAACCGCCCTTTAGTACCAAGTCTTTTTAACTTTGTTCTTCAAAAGAACTAATTGCGTTGTTTCTCTGGGCTGCTGCAATACTGTAGCAAAGGGCCAAAATCATTAATCATCATCATGCAGCATAAGTCAGTTCAAGCTTGTGTTTTTATGATCTGTGCTCAGCTCACTGAATATGAACCTTCCATTTAACTTACTCCTGTATGTTTGTATATTACTGTACCTGCATGTTGATTTTGGTTTGCTAGCTTTAATGTGCCTAGGTACACTGACGGCAGTTACTAATTTTCTAGAGCTCTCTGCTTTTCAATATGTTTATCTGTATCCAGGAAACTCTATTTGATGAATCAATTTTGCATGAAAGAAGTTGGTGTTGAGAATAAATAGCTTCAGTCAATCACTTGTTCTGACGTTGAAAGATTTGGATTCCAAATCCAAGTTAATGTGACTGTAGGTTTTCTGAAGAGTGGCTGACTATACAACTAGAGCATTACTCAAAGCTCTAATAGTCACTGAAAATTTATGAACATTTGTGGCTAATTTATTTTCAGAAAAATATTTATATTGTTTTTCCAGAAACAGAAAATGAAGTTCCAAATACCCAGAAAGCAGCCTGTGTAAAGACAGTAGACTTTTTAATAATAACTTATTTATGATTATTCACCTCTAAAACTATACAAAAAAAGTTAATTAAGCAACCTGTTGGATTTCCCCTGTAAGGGTACAGGCAAATGCAATTTGAGTGTTGTACAGATTCCCTCTATGCAATGTCAGTACAAAAGTCTGAAATGCGGTTGCAATTTGTTTTTACCATAACGACTTTCTCTAATGTCTTTTCTTCCTTCACATCTGCTGCTCAGTTTTCACTATTGATTAAATGGCAATGCTCTCTTTGCTGTAATCAAACTATTCAGTAAGTCCTGCTAAAATGAATAAAACAGTAATTAAAATAAAAAGCTAAAATATTTTTGTTATAGAAATGAATAAATTGATAATAAAATAGATAAGAACATTGTTTTGTGTGAACACTATTTCTCAGTGCATGAGTGTGGAACAGAACTTGCAAAATTGCAGTCCGGTATTTTATATGTATTAATAAATAATTGTTAATAAGAATCTTCTAAGCAACTCCTCAAAGAAATGCAGAGATTATATTATTTCTTTGTATAATTTTTATCCTCATGGATAGCTAGCACACAGGATTCTCTCGTTAAGGAAGCATTCTCTCTCTTTTATAAAGAGAACTGAAGTAGAAATCAAATCATTTTCCCAGTGTTTTATGTAGATTTTGTTGTATGGATGGAATTAAGTAAATCCATTACTGTCTTTAGATATAAAAAAATGAATTTCAATCTTCAAGGCTAAATATAGAAGCATTGTTCTGTCTTTATATACTTGAACTATGTCTGTGGTGGTGAATTGATCTTTAATAGTGCAATCTTTTTATTCCCCCCAGCTAGTTTTGTTCCATTGCCTCATTTTGTTGCATATACAAAGGTATTTTGTGCCAGGATCTTAGTAGGATGTTTAGATGTAAGCACATGCAGAGCTATGTTGAGGTCAGACAGCTATTCCCACAGGATGAAAATAAGCAAGGGAGAAATTAAACTATATGGCAAAAAAAACTTTATGGCAGAGATATATTAGGTTGTGAAAGAGTCATTTTAGGGAAATATTAGAAACCCATTCACTTGAGACTTTTATAACTAGAATTGACAAAACACTAGAAAATTGTCTGTAAAGTGAAAGTTGTGCAATGCAGAGAGCTAGACAAAATAGGATAAAGGAGCTTTTCAATCTTAAAATTCAATTATTTGGGGACAGTGAGACAAATCACATCTGTGGTATGTACTTCAGACTTCAATGTGTTATCAACACATATCTAAAAATTGATCAATTTAGACAGTGAATATCTAACTTGCTTTTCTTGTTCTCCCTTGATAGTTAGCTTGAAAGAAATAATTTGGATAATGGTAGCCTACTCCTTTTACAACACATGATGATGCATTAAAGGAAGGTTTGCAAAAACTACTTGAAACAATTCTGGTACTGATAGACTTTGAGGTTTTATTGTCCCTTTTTTACTTGCCTTCTTACTTTTTACAGCACTGTTAAACTGTCTGTTGCAGTGTTTTTTCTTGAAGTCTGCTTTCATGTCCAAGTATGAAAACGCGTTCATTTTCAACAGCTAGGATGCCTCAAACTTAATGACCTATAGAGCTTTGTAGCCCTATTTCCCTTACAAGTTCATATTACACTTAGATTGTTGACATTCCCTAACAATCTTGTCATTAGAATTTCCTATAGCTATTTCATCTGTAGAAAAATGTAAGATCATGGCCATTGATAAAAAACCTCCACTTACACGTGCAGTGACTTTTAAAAATTATCCAGGTTATTTCTATGGTGTTTGGGGGGAGAGTTTGTTTTTTTAAAAAAAGAAGAAATCAGTATTTTTCAGAAACTGTTTCATCTCTCAAGATCCACTGCAGCAGTGATAAAAAGTCATTGCTATCTGCATGAATATCAGTTTTCTGCTAAATTAACACAAAAGCTTTAGGAAATATTTCTAGAAGTTGTGAAGTTTCCTTAAGCTGAGGCTTGAGATATAAATCTATTAAGGCACTTAAAGCAAACTTGACATACAATATAAATGTCATTTGTCTTTAAAAGCCTCTAAAATTAGTGTCCTGAAAGAAGCTCTGCTTAGTTGTGCTTTAGTCTTTAAGGTCACTGTAACGAAAAACTAGTTTAGAACATCTTTGTGCTGACATTATTTTTGTACAAAAGGCATGGAATTTTGCCTTAAGTTAAAAATTACAAAAAAAAAAAAAAAAAAAAA
>WHYT01017789.1:315190-336880 GCA_009806455.1 Tetrax tetrax | reverse complement strand
AGAAGTCCTATAGTTTGATGGCAATGTTAACTTTTCATTGTGCATGTTGTTTTCTGGTACATCTTTATTCTTAGTGCTAGGAGAATGAATACATAAATAAAAATCCACTGTTCCTCTGCTGCTCTGCTGCCATTTAAATCCCTATTTATCTCACTCTAGGGTGCCAGAGAGGAAATTTAATGTGAGTATTGGTTCAATAAATGTCAGGGAGGGCAGGCAGTTTATATCCTTTTTTGCAATAAACATTTAGTTCTCCTGACAAAGACAGCATCAGAATATTGGGAGGGAAAAGCTGGTCTAGTAGCCTCTGCTTTCTTCAGTAGCTGAAAATGCAGAGTGGTAATGGGGATCATGCACACAAAGCTGAATCTCCAGAAGTGGTTGATAGGCTGTCAGGGATTCAAATACTTCTCTGACAAAAGTAAGCTGCTTTTGTTTAGGATTTTGAGCTATGTGAGACTTGACCATGCAAAATGTCAGTGCAATTTTCTTCTCACCTGCAAGTATTGTGTAGGTTTAAACTTTTCATGAATGCAATCTCTTTGCACTTATTATTTTTTGTATGCTTTGTTTGCGTTACAATAAAAGACAATTACATCTCTTGCCCATCAGGTTAATGAATGGCATGAGACTTACTGAGCTAAATTTGCTTGTATTATAATCCATGGTGTGTGTTATTTAGCAAAAGGCAGAAGTACAAATTTAGAATACATCATGCAAGTTATCTAAGCATTGTTACCTTGTCAGGTAAGTTCAGATGACAGTTTAAATAAATTAATTTTTTCATGCATAGTTAATATATGTCCTGTGTGTTTTACAGTGAGGAAATTAAGGCCCAAATGGATATGAAGGATTTTTTTTTTTTTTTTCTAAAATGAAATGTTTATCAGTTAGAGGTTCTGAAGTTAAATCTCTTGAGTACCAGGCAATTACCATAACTATGAGGATGGTTTGTTCTTTCTGTACTCACTAGGAGACTTTGGAGAAACTAAGCTTAGTTTCCAAGGGAGCTTCACTAAAGTGATATAGTTGTGCTATGAACAGACATAAAGACATCTGAACAAAACTAGGTTAAGAATTAAAGTTAAGTATGTACACCTGTAGGCCTTCCTTGATATGCTGGACAAAGTTTGATGAGATGCAGCATTCTAGGACTGCTTATTTGGTATAAAATGCATAATGGTTTGCAAAGGCTTACAGCATTAAATGTGTTATATATTGAAAAAGGTAAGTTCTGTGATAGCTGGCATAGTCTAACTAGTAGATTTATAACATTTTAGAAACAACTATGATGTCACATACATAATAAATATAAAATACGTAATATATAAAAATACATACATATGCATTTTATGCATATAACTTCCGATACATACATAGAAACAGAGAATGGTTTGGGTAGGATGGGCCTTTAAGGGCCATCCTGTCCAACCGCTTGCAAGGAGCAGGGACATCTCCAACCAGATCCGGTTGCTCAGAGCCCTGTCCAGCCTGGCCTTGAATGTTTCCAGGGATGGGGCATCCACCACCTCTCTTGGCAACCTGTTCCTGTGCTTCACCACTCTCATTGCAAAAAAGTTCTTCCTTACATCTAATCTAAATCTACCCTCCTTATTTTAGTGGGACATTATTTTGTGTTCTTTGGCAATACCAGAGATCCTTACCAATGAGCTTTTTAAATACGTGTAATTAAAAATTCTTCTCATTCTTCAAATCAAATATTTCTCATCTTCACACATCCCCATGACTGTGATGTCTTTCCGTTTCTTTCTGAACTTTTCTTACTACCTTTCTGCTTCTTTTTTAAGCTTATGTCTAAAAACAGGAGGAAAAAAAACTCAAAATGAAGCCTGCAATTTGAATAAAGAATAGAATTAGAAATACACTTTAGAGATAGACACTCATCCCTAAGTGTGGTGAATCCTTTATGCTAAAGCTCTTTTCTATTAGGAGTGTTTCAGCTACTTCTTAATCAAACTGAAACCAGCTTAGCCAAGTAAGAATTTCAGTTCTTTTGTCCTTGATAAAATGCACAGGTGTGAGCAGATGGCTAACTAAAACCATTGATAAAACATAACTTTCAGCCTAGAAAGTTATTTTTACAAAATTTACAACACCTGTCTCTCTAAACTTCTCCCAGGCACTTAACTTGAGATTGGATGAAACCTCTGACCATCAGTTTATTTTTTTGACCTTGCAAATATCAAGGCACTGGAGAGCTGAGGACTGGGTTATATAAGGCTGGTATGTCTCAACCAGATTGTATCTGTATTTAAAAAGAGGAAAAAAATATATTGAGGCCACCTGGCTAGATAGCTAACAGTCCACTGGGAAGGGATCTGATGCTCACAGTGTGTCACAAGCTGAAATATGTAATTGCAAGAGCAGTAGGTGTCCTACTGGGAATTACAGACAGCAGTATCACTTGCAAAGCTTGATGAGCAACTCCTCTGTGTTGTTCAGCACCAGTGACACCTCAGCTGGGGCATGGCAGTACCCCAAAGCCCGGGCACGGCCTTGAGGGGAGCAGAAAGAGTGGGCTCATCTGGAACACACCACCCTCGAAGGAAAGACCAATTCAACAGGATTTGTCAGCCTTGACATGGGAAGTCTGGAGGAGTAGGAGGACTACGGTAATAGTGTCAGAGCACCTGAATGCCTCTTGGAAAAGAAAGATTCTAGAGAAAGAGGCGATGAATGGTGTGACCTTGCATTGACGCAAAGCCAAGCACAGCCACTGCTCTGGCTGGAGAAGCCCTCTTGGGCTGCATTAAGCAGGGTCTGATGGTGAGTGCCTGGCAGACTTATGCAGGCAGACAACTGCTTTCTGGACCTGGATTTAGCTGGGGTAGGAATGGCACATCAAAAATTGTCCTGAACAGATGCAGAATTTCAAAGCACTGGGAAGCACAAAGGCTGCAGCGTGCGGCTGCTGAGTGCCTTGGGCAGCGGCAGGACTGTGCCTGCAGGCTGCGGTGCAGGTCGTCTCTCTCTGATGTGCTCTGTATTCATCGGGTGTTCTTCAATCCAGCCCCAACCTTTCAGCTGACAGCAGCCATATCCTGGAAGTAATGAACCTGTTAAATAACTATCATGCAAGCGTGTCATTTAGGCTGTCAAGAACATGGAGGCCAAGCGCGATCATTTCTTCTCCCCTTCCTTTTTTCCCAATTAAAGAGCTTGTTACATCTTTCTGATAGTTTAATCATCGAAAATTGTGCCCATGAATCTTGACGCTATGCAAATCAGGGATGCCATCTGTTGATCAGTGCTTTGAGCTCCCCAGGCTCGGCGCTGAGCAGTAAGCTGGTGCTAGGTGTGCCTGCTTTATTTGTCTCACACATGTGAGTAGTCACGGAGGGAATCTGATTGAAAGACACGGAATGAGATGTCCTCTCTTCACCCTCACAATGAGGCTATTTCAAGCAGCAGAAGGACATGTTTCCTTACAGACACCCACTTTACCATAGTTTGAAGGAAAGTACACATGTGAAATTACTGTCTGTTCTCCTGTCAGTGACTCAGCTGCAGGTGCTCCCCACTGGAGCTCACCAGGCTGTTTCCCCCTCTCCTGCCCAGGCCAGCGCACAGGTATCCTTGCAAAGGGAGGTCAACACCTTCATTAAAAAATTAATATCTGCTATTCTGAGTCAGAGCGGCGGCCCATCTAAGCTTCTGTGTAATAGTGGCTGGTAATAGACGCTTAACAGCAAAGGCAGTGGGCATGTGAAGAGGTGCTCTCAGCATCTGGTTTTTCACCGTTTCAATACTTGTGGAGCCAGAAGCTGCATGAGAGGTGGAGATAACCTTTGAGAATGTGCCTCCTCCATTCTTGAAGGCAGATCTTTTGATTTCTACTCATTTTTCAGAGGTGAGTTACATACTTCAATGTGCTTTGTGTTGAGGAGTGCTTTTTTTTTAAGCTACAATCTGATAATACCATTTGGCTCTGTCTAGTTCTTGAATCGTGAATAATCATTTCCTATTCACCTTTTCCAGGCTATTTAAAATTTTAGAGCTGCTATTCTACATCCTCTCAGTCATGTCTTTTTTTCAACCGAAAAGCTGTAGTCTGTTTAATCTTTTCTCATATGGAGTAGTCACTTGACTGACATGGCCAACTTGTTTCAAGTTTTCTGACTGAAAAGCTGTTGTACTGGAACCATTTTAGGTCATCAAGGAACTAAGAAACAGTTATGTTTTATTTGAAATTACTTAAAATATTGTATTGTACTACCAAAAAGGTTGCAAAATCAGTATAAAATCCTGAAATCCTGCTTCCCCTCTGCCTTGCCCGCCCCCCGAAAAAACCCTGAACCCAAAGAAAGACCTACATATAGTAATTCAAAAGGAAGTCTTATGTATAGTAATTGACTGCAAGGATGTCTGTTCCTTCCAGGACAGATTCATATAACAATAATGACATTTAGCAGAAGTTGTTGCTGCAAGTTGAAGCAGAATAGAACACCTAAATTTTATTATGAATTGTTTACGGCTGAAGCAAAGTTAATGTCTTCTGTAATCTACCACAACAGGACCACTAAAATATCAATTATCTTAACATCACGTAATAGTCCATGTTGACAAGGGATATATCAGGGTCATCTGGTCCAACTCTGGGCTCAGAAAAGGGTTGACTTTGAAATCAGCTCTGAACTTGAAAGCTAGATAAGCTTTTTCGTGGCACTGGCACAATAGTACTTTGACTGCCTTTTATTTTGCATTGTATTTGTTGGGTTTTTTCCTGATTTTGATTTTTAAAAAAGAATGTGGGTTTTTTGCTTGAATAATAGCATTTTTATGGTCTGTGTTTTCTTTTAAGTGCATTTATATACATCAATGCCCCAGGGATACTTTAGATTTAATTCTTAACTTAAAAAACCCCAAACTTTAAATTATCTTTCTTATTTTAATACTTAGACTCCTCACTACCATTAGTTCAAATCCTGAGAGCAGCAACACAGTCATCAACATATCTGAGCTTATAGGGGCCCTCAGGATTTATTGTATGAGTCTTCTCAGCAAAGACCATTCAGATAGATTCATTTCTGCTCTGCCTTTACTATTTACATTAGAGAGAAATTTTGTCCAACTTTTAAAAACTAGTAACCCCATTGCTCCTATTTTCTGCATTGGCTTCTGATGCTAAAGAAAAGAAAACCCAGCTGTACCATTTTTTTCTGAGTTAAAGAGCCAAAAGACCATCCATGTTACAATGGACTCTAACTAGATCTGTCTCAAAGTCTGCACTGTGCTCTACTACAGTTAATAATCACTGCAGAAGCTGGTTCCTTGTGTCTACAGCAGGGTTTGTTTTGAAGGTTTCGGAGTTACAGAACTGCTGTGCATGCTAGCAAGCATTTTTTTTTTTTTTATTTGGTGCATCCTCTTTTATGACCACCTTGACAATTTGTTTCTCTTGTGCGTGCATGAGACGGGTGAGATACCATGTCAAATAGTTTCCTGTCTGGACTGAGAATTGAGCAGAAGGGATTGAGTTTGTTTAGTTAATAACCTTTCAGTTTTTTAGAAGCTGGATTTTCAGAGCATCTTTCATGGGAAGAAGTCGTTGGACCTACTACAACAGACACAGGGTTCAATGTGCAGGTTCAGCTGATGAAAGATGGGAGAATCATTCTGTGAGAACTTTAGTTGTCCTTTGCTACTATTTTTCAGTTAAAATAAATGCAGGTCTGATACGGTGTAGAATATGACCAACTATAGTATAATTTAAACTGCTCATTGGAAAAACACTAAATTGAACATGGTTTCTGATTAATAATTTTATGATCTCATCTCACATAGCTTCTAAGTGTCTTGTAAAATAGGATTTCTGTGCAAAATGGCTGTTATTCATGATGCTTTGGAAGCTGAAATTCTACTGGTATTAAATGCACATAATTAATAATGGCTTATAAAGATGCCAGAACCCTGGCATCTAAAGGAGCAGCTATATTTGAAACGCTTATACTAAATGCCACTTATGAGCTAATATAACCTAATTTTTCTTTTTCTCATATTTTGATAAATTGGCTTTGCTGTCAGATTATGTGAAAACCTGGACAACAGAGTATCTTGAGGTCATTAACTTAAAAAAATAGGTTGTTTTTTTAAGAATTAATGTTACCTTATGGAACAGAAGTCACCTGCAAAACAACAGATGCAAATGACAAAGCATCAGAGATTTTGGTGGGTTTTTTATATCTACTAGTATAGTGAATCTCTCTAAGATATGTTCACACTGATGAGACAGATCTTACAGGTATTTTGCCCTGAACATTGATACCAGAAAGCTTATTTACCTCTCGGCATACAATAAAGAAACAGTAAATTAATGAAAGTGGACTTAAGATGATGTAAAAGTTGGACTCAATAAGCATGTTAAGGTTTGGTTGTTTATCTAGATCTCTCTGGTTTGCTTTTCTTGGAGGAATATCGCTATTTTCCTTTGACTGAAATAGACTGTAAAAATCCATCATCCTGGTATTGTTCCACTTTTATCCTTCTACCTAAACTTATCTGTTTACCCAGAAAAGCTCTATTGTTTTTCCAAAGGTAGCGTCATTTTGTTTCTTATCTTTTATCAAATGACTTTTTCACTCCTTATTTGTACTATGAATGGTACTGTGCTTGCCTGCTTCTGATCCTGCGATTTAGTGAAGTCTGTATAACACAAGACAGACAAACAAAGTTTACAGACTTTGATTATGCAACATTTGCACAAAATATTCAGCTAGGCACAATACCAGGTGCTTGAAGGTATTATTTTTAATGACACGGAGGTAAGGTATGGCCTGCTACCATTACAGTGCTGAAGCAGAAGTAGGCTTCAGTTCATTCAATGTGACGTCATTCCACTGCTAGTTGTGTTTCTCTAAATGCAAGATACACTTTTTGCTAATCAAACTGGAGACCATCATAATAACTAATAACATGTCAATATGTGGCTGATGGTGTCTGCTTTGGATAGCTCGAACTTTTTGAAAAAAACCGAAAGTTAATAGAAATGTTCTCTGCTTTTTTAGCTTAATTTTAAATTGAAACAGTTTGTTTTAAAACAAATCAATATCCCTGAATTCTTTGCAATCCAGCACAACATTAGAGAAAACCAAACAGAACATAAACATGCCTAATGTGATTAATTTTCTTTGTCAGATACAAGAGCAAGATACAACGTAAACTAACAGTACTTCGTACAATGGCATTTATTTCTTCACAGTGTGACTTTTAAATGTCACTATTCTTTTAAATTCAGTTGAAACCAAAGAATCAAATTTACTTTTTCATTATCATTTTTGCATTAGGCTATGAGAATTTATGGCTTGTTTATTCTCTTGATCCTTTCAACTCCTCAGTCTCTGAATTGCGTTAGAGCTGTTCAGATTGTAAAACGTTCCAGGCAGACACAGTTGTCTTTGTGTGCCACACAATGTATTTTCTGTATTTCTCCTTATTCTTGTTGTAATTACCAGGAAAATTTCCGTGAAATGGGATTTTATTTTATAAGAATTTACCCGCTTGTGCTACTAAATCCTATTATGGTGAGAGCATACATCAGCATTGTCAAGCGGATAAGTAGCAGGAGGAGATGAAATCTTATGAAAAAAGCATTCAATTTAAAATGAACCTAAATATATATCTGAGAGATTTGTAAATTTTCTGCACAGGTGAAATATTTTACCCTTATGTCTAAAAATTTTTCAGTTTCCTTCAGGAGTCTTCACAACAAGGAGGTTTTTTTTTTCTTTTATTAGCACACTTTATGAGGAAACAAAATGTTCAGAAAATAGTTAGAATATTAGAAAGAACCCATTAATTCTTATCTTTATTTGTTCAGTATGTAATTTCCACAGAAAATTATTTTATTCAAATTGATATGAGCTCCAAGAGAGCATATTTCTACTTCATCTTACTTTTAAGGTTGCAAGTCATCATTCTATGGTGACTCTGCAGGATAAAAAATGGGAAAAAGGAAATTTGCAGGCTAATTAATGTGAAAATGTATGAACTTTTAATGTCCCTTTGTGATTTGCATCTTTGTCTCTTACCATTGTCCATAAAGAACTCTAGATTCTGTCACATTTATTCTCCTATACTGGGCTAGCACTGTGAGGATATTCTTATGCTAACATAACACTGAAAATTTTTCCTGACTGATAAATACCTTCATAGATATCCTGTTGCTTAACTTGAAACCACATTTCTACATAATGGCTATGATGTCAGGGGATAAGAACTGTTTATATAGAGTCTCAGAAAGCCTTTAATACTTTTTTAGAAAACTCATAGTTGTCAGGATTGGAGAGAAAAATTGCGTTTATATAACATTAGCACCCGCTTGTCTTGGGTATAGTGCAGAGTTTTAAAAGTGCCTCAGTTAGTGATAGGGGATGTGTTGCTCTTATTTACTTAAATAAAAACTTGTAGCTTGTTAGAAGTCAACAATGAGACTATTTTACTGAGACAGTGCATTACTGCCTAGTATTAGTTATGTTTATTACATTTAATATTGTATTCTCTTTTTTTTCATTTTCCATTTTTACCTTCATAAATCTTACTTTTAAGGGTCTGAAAGTGTTTGGAAGTTTTTCCAGAAAGATATAATGCAGCAGACAAAAACAAATGCTGAGGTCAGGGATTTTACTCTTTGACGTCTGGCTATCTTACAATTAAGGTTGACTGTTACAATTAATTACAGTGTTCCAATTGAGCTGACTTGTTGCTATGGTTATCTCATTGCTCTAATCTGCTCGTATCCATTGCATTGCCTGTTGAAGGCTGTCAGCTGCCTTGCTGAGAACTAACTTCACATTGCTCAGAGTGGCTGAGAAGTTGTCCTGGGGTGATATGTTGCAAAAATCACAGCTACTTAAACAGCACGAGGAAAGTATTATTTATACTTTTAAAACAGGAGATTCTTCACGGTGGAAGAGGCTTAGAAAGAAACAGCATCTTATGTATTACTGCTGAAGAATTCTATATTCTCTTCTTAAAGTATCTGTCCATTAAAATAAGTCTGTGCACCCCTCTTGCCACAGGGTCTAAGTTTCTCGCAACTTTTTATGTTCTGATTATTACTCTCACAGCCTGACAGAGATGTCTGCCTCTTCAGTGTGGCAGGAGGAGGCAGAGACTGTAAATGACTCAGGCGAAATGCATCACGTAGAGCACATCTGTAGTTTATGGATTTGGGCTGCCTTTTCAATCCCAGACCAGCATTTCTTCCCAGCACAAAGAAGCTTGTGGTCACTGTAAACAGGATTTTCACAGGACTGCCATATGCTACGGAGTTCTTCCTGCACTGAAGTGCTCAGCATCTTCAGAGCTGAATACATTTATAAAATCATTAATATATTCAGAGACTCTTATCATGCTACTTATGTTCCATCTGAGAAGTGGTAGAGAGAGAAATTGCTATTTCTATTTTTAGAGTACTTTCAGTGGGCTTACACTGAAAAGATCACCTATGTATTCCTGTGGTGCCTTGTGCCAGGGAATAGGGTCTCTCTAGGCTCTACCATGAAAACAAATAGTATTTCCTAATTATAGCAGAAGCCAACGGTTGTTGGAGGTGGAGTATGAGTCATAAGTCTCCAAAGTAAAGTAAATGTTATTTAACATTTACTTTGCAAAAGCACTTAGAAATGTTTGTAAGATTGAATCTTTACTAGACTAGACACTTTGCCGAGTTTGAGTGAATGACTGTCCTGTTTCACTTTAATACACTCAGTGGAAAAAAAAAAAATCCAAGCAGTCTATGCCCTCTGCACAGTAGAGGTCCGTTATATTTCCATTTATCAAGGATGTATTTGCAGCCTGTTTGTAATAAATTTCTTTCCTGAACATGTTTTAACTGTGTTAGGGTTTTTTTCAGTAGTGGTTGTGATGACGTATGGCATGTGGTGCAGCTGACATGTTTGTCCATGTTTCATATGCTGGGCTGACAGGTGCATCAGCCAGGCAGCTTTTTAATAATCTCTCTTCTCATCTATAGCTGCAATATTAGCAGATAGGGATGAAGAATGATTCCCATTCTAACAAGAATTAGCTACTACTTCAATTTACTGTTAAAACTGCTAGATTCCTGCAGTGCCTTTTTTTTTTTTCTCTGTGCTTTTTAATTTGTTAGGCTTATGCTTGTTGTTTGTGTTTGTAACGTGATGGTGTTCAACCTGGACTCGTGTCTCACTATCCTGAAATTACTCTGAGTTGTTTAATCATAAAAGAATCTCAAATTAGTATGAGGGGTGAGGAGGCAAAAGAATTAGTAGATGGTGGTGTTGATTTTTATTCTCCAGAGATACAATTCACACCACTTTGATGCATGATGCTGTTCCTGACAGTGTGGCTTTCTCAGCATCTCCATTTCAAATGCTGTTCTTCAGTCAAGTGTAAAAGTATCATCTTTCTCAGATACACGTTTTCTTCTTGGGGATTTTTTGTTCGTGGTTTGTTTTGTTTTTTGTTCCCCCCCAATCAGAGAAATCAGAATTGTGATTCTTCCTGTGATCTGCCTCTGTTGTTGGGGTGAGAGTCGTTTTTGTTTGGGGACATGATGTTTCTCATAGTGATGAGCAAGAAATAAAACCTCTTCTGACAGGAGAGAAGGTGTTTCTTTGTGAGCAGCTTTATCACTATTGATAATGCAGTGCTGTAATCTCTTCAGATTGAAAAAGAATATATATTCTTTATTTTTGTAATTTGTTCTGTTCTTGTGGGACTCAGTAGTTCTCACATATGTGACCAGCATAAGTCACACTGTCACTGTGTAGTTAATTTGAATTTCATCCATTTGGATGAGAACAACAGCACAACGAAATGACTTGCCCTTCTAAGAGTGACTGCCTTTGTACTTGAGGAGTTATGTAATTTGGGCTGTGACTGGTGCAAATGTTTGGTTGGAATTAGAAGTCGTCATCTGGAAAAGTGATATGAGGCAAATTCTGGTATTTAAGTCTTTTCCTTACAAAACGCTCTTGTTCTGTGTCCCCTCATGAGGAATGGGATTTGGCTACTCAGAACTCAGATAAAGCACTTTTCGTAGGGTTTGGAGGAAACTGGATGACTTGAATGTCTGTTCTTATAACAAATAGGGCCTTACAAATCTTCATGAATCTTCTGCTTGGGACCAAAATCTCTTGGTATGTGTATTTGGGTGTCTTAGCAGGGAGGGGGTTTACTGATCTGCATTTGTATGTCTGTATTTGCTCATGCCTGCTAAGACAAGTAGTTCATCCCATACTGTGTGCAAAATAATGTACTTGGCACTTACACAGAGATTTTCGTCTCAGAGCTTTGAATCTCAAGGATTTCAAGAATTAAAAAACTTTCAAGAGCAACCTACTGGGAATTAGCAGCATTGTGTGCAACACTAGAGATGGAGGACAATATTCCGATGTTAACTTTCATCAAGCTGTGTCATTAAATTAAAGCCTAAATTATTTGTCAGGGTCTTGTTTTGAAGAATGTCATGCTGGAAAAATAATCAAATGAGTTGTTTTAACATTTGCTAAATAAAACCTCTTATTTAAAATTAGTTGTGAACTTTTTAGAAAAACATAATATTACAAAGCTTAAGAAATGGGGAAAAAAAAGTTGAATTCAAATTTTCATGTCAGATAGGAAAGTAACTTAATCAGGCCTCTAGGGTATGCATAGCATCAAAGGAGGTCATTCAGGTGATGAGGGAACACAATGTAGTCCCAACAAAAGCGTTGCCTCCAATGTCTATAACTTTCTCTTTATTTTTTATCTTCCAGTAGCCCTCTTGTAAGTAAATTATTATTTATTTCCTTGGCCATATACATTTAGGAAATAGCTAGTTCCTTGTGATTTAAAAGTAATGCCTGGGACACATTTAACAAACAGTTTGTGTATATAAAAAAAAAAGTATGTAACAACACAATTGTTTCATATTAAAATATTTTGTTGTTTTCTGATCTGGTGGTTAAGCAGAGCTAAAAGAAAAACCGTAAATTCAAGCTGATGCAATTTGCATGTGATGCACAGTAAAAAGCCCTCCTGGCACATCCTCTCAAATTACTCTATGAATAATGCCAAATCCCTTTCTTAATTTTATGTTTGCTGCAGTAAAGTAGTAAAACATTAAGACATCACTCAACTATGTGAAGGATAATTTTACATAAATATAAATTTTTGAACTTTTGGTGGAGAATATGGCTAGTAAAATTTTGCTGGAGGTTATATATCAGTGGGAATCTTTGCTTGCAAGTGTTTGGTAAGGATCTTGACAACCAATAGAGAGCCTCCAGCAGTAAAAGCAGTAATTTTTTTAATTTCCAGCATGGTAAAGCTTAGCTTCAAGTTAAAGAACACATCTCTTTCTGCTGGTGCCCTATATGAACTATATAGGACAAGTTACTCTTTGAAAATATACCCAAGGTTTACAATAAGAGAGCATCCTTAAGACCCAAGAGAATGGAAAGAATATTTTCTTTTATTATATCCTTATGCTTTTTCTTCTACTTGCTTTCTCTTACTTTTGACAGCTATTGTCTTGACTATCATATCTTTGAGAAAAGAAATCTGGAATAGAGTCAGAACGTCCTAAATACTACTAGTCCTTTTTTTTTTTTTTTTTTTTTTTTTTTTTTTTTTTTTTTTTTTTTTTTTTTTTTTTTTTTTTTTATGTGATGTGGAAGCCTTTAGTCCACATAGGGGTGAAATGTAGCTCTGCTTGTTCTGAGATTAGTAAAGTCTGGGCAGGAAAGGAAAACTTCCAATGTTGCTGAAGTGTTTGAATTTCCTCTATTGTAGGAATGATGCTAGGAATGCATCACTTGAAGAAAAAGATGCTATCAAGTAAATAACTTGTTATATAAAGTAAAAAGCTTTAGTCGTTAAGTTTTGTGGAAGCTCCACTTTTAGTCATGAAGTTTTCTGAATTTGAGTCTCACATTTCAGGTGCAATAAAAGGCTACATATGAATTTTAAATCGATATATGCTAATAGGTACCACAAAATCTTTCTCTCTCATTTAATGAACAGGGCTTTTTGCTTCTTGCTGGACTATTTTCTCTTTAGAAGAGCTGCATTTTAAAAGCTTTGGTTTCGTTTCCTACATTCTTGAGGCAGAATATGTAGTAACTCTTGGGAAGATAAATCTTTCACAGCAATTTAAAGCCTCATTTGAAGAAACAAATGAAGAGAACTGGTCATTTTTGTAGTGTGGATGTTCTTGAAGTCCTCAGATTATAAACAAGATGGTATCGGATAGTGAAATTTGATCCCTAGAAATTATTAAAGCATGAACACTAGCAGAATGTAAGGCAAAGCTGTTGAAGAGGAAATATTTACTTGCTATTACTTGTTAACAGTTGTTATAGGGTTCTTAAATGAAACCCAGCAGGTGAGAACATCTTATATGGAGTTTTAAAATTGTGCATTGTATTATACTTTCATGAATGAGTTACATAGGAATAAAGATCTGTAGCAGAAATAACGAGAAAGTTCTGATAAGCTTTTCTCCAAAAGAAGCATTGACTTTTACTACAGAGCCAACAGTAGTGAAACCTATTCTTTCCTCTCTCCAGGATCACTGATGATATATTAATGCAGTTTTCAGTCATAAATATGGGTCAAAACCCCCCTATTTTTCTTAATATTACAATTTTTTTTTCTCCTTTAAATTCTTACAGCTTAATAAAATATCAGCACTGGAAATTCAAATCTGGTAAACAAATAAACACATAAACAACAAGGAGAAGATAAAAAAAAAGGATATTGGAAATAGCTAAATTTTGGCTTACCTCTTTTGAAGCCTTTAGCAAAATCTTTTTCATAAAGAAAAGAAAATTAACAGTGATTTATCCCAAAGTGAATGACTGGAAAACCAGGACAAAAAGAACAAGGATACAGGAGTGAAATCATGACCTAGTTCAAGTTTTCTATGGAGGATTTACTGTCCCTCTTTATCCTACTGTGGCCTGGCCAGGTCTTGCCATCTAGTTCTTACGTCTTCTGTTATGACATTTTTAGTTTTCAGCCTCTTGAAAGAGAATTTATATGGTTATGCAGCTTACATTAAATCCAAAAGTTTTCCTATAGATTTCTATCCATTATCACCCACCCCAAAGTTTCAAGGGCTGAATGCTGTATGTGAAACTCAATATGAGGTATTTTTCAAATACTCTTCTCACAGTATGTAATGAACCTGTATATTAAGTCTTGAAACATCCACATTCCTGCGGCGTCACATCTGACACAGTAAGCTTCCTGACCTCCCCTTAGTGTGAGACTCTGTGCTGTGGTGGAGTGATGCAAGATACGGACGTAACCGGTGCTGGGTCCTCCAAGTTGGAGTACTAATGAAGAAATACAAAACATATTTATTATTTGTTTCCTAATGCCTTTAGTATGCCATTATTATGCTGTGGCTAAGCTCAGCACAGAAATGAGAAAGCTATAGAAGGGATTTATCTCACTTTTCAAAGCCCTGTCATAAGCTACTTGGTGGACTTTTATAGTTATTTTAATTTACGCATTAGTTGTGGCTAAGACAAAGACAGAACTCTACTGAAGCACTACCGCCAGCCGGTTTCCAGTCTACCTCTCTGCACATAACACAAGCCATTATTGGCTATTTCAGAATAAAATAGTATTTCAAGAGAAAAGAAAATGTTCTGATGTTTTCTAAATGCAGTATTTTGACTTCTCTCACATTTCAAAAGAACATTTTGTTGAAAGGAGAAAAGTAGCTACCTTTTAGACCTAAACAAAAAGTTTTTGTTTTAATTATTTTGGTCAGTTCACCTAAAACTGAATTTCTCACTATTTTAAACAAGTTTTTTTTTTCAGAAAGACTATTCTTAGTATTGTTTCAGTTAAGTTGAAATTGTTTTATGCATTTTTTTAAACTTGTTAGACAAACAAAAAAAAAAGACATTATTATTTAAGCTCTAACCAAACGTATTTCAACAGCATAGAACTTGCTTTGCAAGTAGGTATGTAAGGCATGTATGTTCATGTATAAAGAACAGATTTAACATCAATCACAAAGAGCATGTTTTTATGAAAGGGCAAAGCATTTTAATGTGGCACATATGGAAAACATTTTATATTCCTAATCAAATTTAACACAACTCTCCTTTGTCTTCCTCAGCAAAATCTTTTCTGAAAAGAAAGGTGGTGTTTAACTTGTATGGAAAAAAAAATTCTATTATTAAATTATACTAGAAATAAATCAGGTATCTTTTTTTTTTATTCTTGAAATATAAAAGAGGGGGTTTTTGGGGGGGAAAAAATTCAAACAAATAAACAACAAACTCCTGAGTTTTCATAGAAGAGATTTATTAATTGTCAAAATTTCCTAAATAAGTGTCCTGCAGTGGAAACATCAATATATTCAAATGGTGTATTAACCTGTATAGTTTTTATTTTATGCATATATTGCATGGAAGAAGGGATTGTATTAAAGATACATCATGAGTCATGGTCAAAGTTGCTCCTTTTCTCAAAGTTGTAGCATATATGTTATGATACTTTCTTGCTGGCAAAAATACTGTAAGAAAACTGTTAACGGTATGAGAAAAATTGCATTGCCATACAGAATTTTAAATCCGGATTTGCAAGATTATATTTTCTTTTGAGGCTTACATGGTACTGTATGTTAAATGTTAACACCACCATTATCTATGTATATTATTCACTTTTATTTGTTGTATAATAAGATAAAAATAAAACAAACCAAACCTCTTATTCTTTGGAAGCATTTATTTGTAAATCCTCCTTCTTTTATAGACATGGTCAAGGAAAGGAGGGAAACTGTTGAAAGATTATAATGTGGAATGGAAGGAGCTGTTGAACTTGAGGGACAAAAAAAGAAATGAAGTTTCACAGTTCCCTTCATACTACTACTTCCATTGCCCCTTTTAGTGGAATTTTAATGTTGAAGCCTTTTTTAAATACCACTAAAATCTTTGTTCCCTAGCTTTGATCAACATGTATTTTGCTTTATTTACAACAATATTTTTTATTTCTTTTCCTCTAGACTGTTGCATTTTTTATAACCGTTTAATTTTATATTCCTAAGGGGATGTATTTTAAGTTAGCAAGTATAGAGCCTTTGAATTATACAATATGGCACTTTTAAATTTAAGTCAGTATTTAATAAGCAGTGTATGGTTTAAAATGTTTATAATTCATGCTTTCAGATTATATGTATTTTTGCATTTTCTGCTGTACTAACACATAAACGCGTAAAATCGGATATTTCAATCAAAATTTGAATTCTAGTTCAGGAGACTACCTAAGCATGTATTTAACTGAAAATGAACAGAGACACGTTTTCAGAAACAGGACTGAGAGATAACTAACTCAGAATTAATCATGATTAATTAAGAGCTTCACTGAATCAAGGGCGTGGCTGGCAGTTCTGGTGTGGTGCAGGCAGGAATACACTTCTGTATACTTTGTAGTGCAGACAGTGAGAAGAAATCAGTTACACGGAGATTTTTATTGTATGACTCATTGTAGTTGCTCTTGATAGTGTGATTCACACCCATGAAAACATTGTGTAAAGAAAAGCTGTCCATTTTGTGGATTTTCAAAGTGGATAGCTTTTTTTTTCCTTTTTTCTTCTTTTACTGTATCTTCACTTGTTGAAGTGAACTAAATATCAATATTTGAAGATTACTCACAGATTTTTCTACTGAGCATTACAGAATTACAGAAATGTCTGTTTTAAGTTATTTAGGAGCTCAGATGCAGAGACAGAGGTACTGCCATTAAAAGTGAAAGAAGGGCAAAGAGCTGTAATGGAGAGTTTGGGTGTACTAGGCTTGTTGCTTCTACTGTCATTAGAAAAGCTGGAAGGGAGATTGTCAGCTGCTGTTTCTGAAAGCAACATATTCCCTCCAACTCCATCTGTTGCCTCTCCATGACTACAGTGACTGCGAAAGTTGGATTTGACATAGGCAAAGCAGGCTCTGGCATCACTGCCACTTTGCTGCTGTGGGCAGTCTGCTCATGGATGTGGTTGAGGTGCTGAACTCCCTGCACAACTCCATCAGATAGTTGTTGGTCATATGGCTTGCTGACTTGCAGATCTTAGTTGGAGCATCTCAGAGCTACAATAAACAAGGACTAGACAAACAAGGAAAATCTATAGTACTGTGGCCTTCTCTAAGTTACCATCTATGTTTCTTCTGCAATCAAAAGAAAGACACCTTCAAAGGGTGATTCATTAGACCTATCCTGAATAGGATAAATTACTCTGGAGCTGTATATCTATATCTATTGACTTGGCCTTCTAGTGAGCTGCTTGGATTAGGCACCTAATTTTACATACCTAGAGTTAGCAGAGATAAGTCTCTTAGAATTGCACAAGGGAAGACTTCGATGTTTCTAATACTGGAAAAAATTGTTGTTGAAAATAAAATGTTGCTCGTTACCACGTTTAGCTTTATTACCTAAATGAAAAGTCATTAACTGGTGCTGAGTACAGTACAGGTCTCTGTAAATGACTGTGACTTAGTCACCTAAAGACATGGGATATTCAGGTTGATACTAATGATCATTTCAGGAAAATTGCATATAAAAAGCAAAGCATTGGGATCATAGTACCATAGACACTAAACAGGACTGCATGAAATGCATCAAAAAGGTAATTACACTTCAAGAAAATATCCTTGGCTTTAGAAGACGTTTAATATTTTAAGTCATTAGGGATATTTTCCTGACTTGTCTTTTGAAAAGTTCCCCCTTGCTGTTCAAGTGAAAGGGCATTATTTTCTGGGAACTAAAGAACTGGGCAGTTAAGACCAAAACACATTTACATTGTCATTCAAACAGAATGTTGTTTGATTTTTAAAGCAAATGTTTACGGGTCACAAATTGGCACTTTGAAATAACTATTTTTAGGGCCTTTGGGGAGGACTGGTGAAAAGGTGAAGAAAAGAAAACAAAGCAGAAAGAAACTTTAAAAATCCCAAACCACTCTATCACTAGATGTAACTATTATTCTTCATGTTCTGCACGGACCATCTCTGATCTTGGCAAGACACTCCATCACCGTCTTATTTGCCTGTTTTTTTGGCTCCACTGTTACTGCTCTGAATTTCTGTAACACACTGCAGAAATGTAGAACCATTTCAAGACGCCAACAAAACACTCTATGAAGAAACTGGTAATTGTACTTCATAAAGGGACAGCACATTGTGCTTTTTGAAATCAATGAACTTGGTCCAGCTGCATTTGTGAACTGAAGTGATCCCAAGTAGGAGAGCACTGAGTCACAGTGCTGGAGGTTCAAATCAAATGCTGTACAAAGATAGTTATAGACTGGATTCATTTTTGCCTGTAAAATAGATAATCCACAGATCACATCTGTCAAGAAGCCTTCCTACCCAGACTCAACTTACCTTTTCCTTGCATATGACATTACATATATGTTAAAATATGGCCATTTATCCTCAGGCACTGACTTTGTATACTTTCAGAGAGCTAAAATCTCATCATCTCTAAATGTGGAATAAACAATCACTATTGACCTAACTGGATTTCATCCAGAGGCAGATGTGAGGAGGTCCATACGTTACAGGAGCCTGTTTTCATGAGTGAAATGAAGTCACATTTTGTCAAGATATTAAAGGCATAAAGTATATTAATGTAATTTATTTGTTCTTCCTTTTTACCCAAAGGAAAATTGTGTTCTGTGAGACACATTAATTTCTTAGAAGGATTTTCCGACAAAAATCCTACCAGAAGATTTCTTTCTTAGTGATAAATAAAAATTTGGAAAAGAGCAAGGACTCACACTTAGAGGAACGTATTTATATAAAAACATTAGTGTTATACTGCAGAGAACCACTTTCTGCTCTAGTAAAATAATAATTGCTCACCTTTTATTGTTTACGGGATAATACTGCTAATTTTAATTTTCTCGTTTTAAACTTGAGATACTCTGTTCGTTTTTTTTGTCCCCTTTCTTTTGGTAATGTGAGTGACATGCTGTTATGTCCCTCAGAAGTTAGACCTTTTTTTTTATCTCTCTCTATAGTCTCTAAATGAGGGAAGAGTCTATGCTGCAGAAACAGATTCTCAGTTTGAATTTTGGTTTTGTTAAGAAGAATTTTCTCTTGCCACACAAATTAACAGAAAGTAATAGAGCACTTTAAACAGAGCACTTTATATACAGCGCTATTATACAGAAACAACCAGTGTTGTTTGTGTTCATCCCTGCTACTAATACAGGCTTCCAAATATTACCCTACAGTGTTTATGTGTTTAGCTGCAGATTTGTTATAATGGTGTAATGGAGTAAATGCCAAAATCAGGGATATTCAGATAACAAAGAGGAACTGAAGAATCTTTAGAGAATAGTGAAACAAACAAACAAATGACTTAATAATACTAGAATGTTATTTGGGGCATATTTTTCTCTCTTGAAGACACAATGTTAACTGTAAATTGTGTTGCTCCCTAAAAAGCCTTTCAGAGAACAACAAAATAGGTATGTGCACAAACTCATTAATATATATGTAAACAGATAATATCTATATTAATTTATACTTCTAAGCAATAAAGCACCAAGTTTTCCATGGTCATACAACGGCAATAATGCATTAGTTTCAGAGTAGCAAGCATAAAGATAGTAAATATTAAAACTCTTGCATTTCCTGCCATGAGTAAATTCTCAGGGAATTTGTGCGTTCCCACTGGCAAATAACAAGTTGTTCAGAATGTATTTCAATATGTATCAGTCCACCTCCAAAAGACTTTTCAGGTGCTCTTGTTTTTTTCTATTAAGCCTTCCTTTTTCAGTAATCCTTATGAGTAACAATTTCATGACAATAATATTTTAGCACTCGTTTGGAGTACATACATTTTGAATATGTTTTGAAAAGATTTTTGAAAGATCCCTTATTACACAAACCAGCTTTCATCCTTCAGAAAATCCCTTTGCATATATATAACTTTAAAAGATCGCTTTTAAAGGAGCTGCTGTTGGAACATCCAGAGAAGAAAGCACCCAACTGTAGTTCATGTCTGAATACAAACTTAATAGCTGAGGAAACTTTCATTCTGAAAGTCTACTCCATAACTTAGCCTTATTTCAAAATGAAGTACAGCAGTTGGGTAAATGTTGAGGAGAAATTTGGAAGGTGGGAAGGAGGTGTAAAGAAAAAATATTTTCAGCCCTCAACAGGTTTTTTTTTCACCTGTTGTTACTAATCATTGCAAATGTGATGAGTTGAGTTGGTTGCTTTGTTAAAAGTGAGATATTTTATGAAAGATACATTGGATTTGACCAAGCTGTTATTAGGAATATGCTTTAGGTGCAGGATGGATGTTCTGATCTGAGAAAGAGCAATCATCTCTTTCATGTCAAAGCTGGTAGTTCTCAGGGCTGTGGTGAAAGATGGAGTTGTCTTTCTGTTGGTTATTTTGAGGTGTTGGAGATGTATTCTTAATGAGAAAAAGTTAGAGAAATTTCATTTTCTTTCAGTGTGAAACAGAAACAAATTCTGAAGCTTTTTTTTTTTTTTTTTTTTTTTTGTGAGGAGGAGTTGTTTAACACCAATTCTACAGTATTTTGATCCTTTTCATCCTTAGTTTGTGTCTAGATTGGTTTAGACGGCATTTCCACACAGCCTCTTTATGTCCAAGGTTGTAGGCTTCAGAACCTATGCTTGCCACTTACAGTGTCAGGGTATGAACTTCTCTTTCCTTATCCAGGATCTGAAGCTAGCAGCAGCTTCCCTCTATAACAAAGTCACAGTGTCAGAGTTTTAGCAAGGTCCAGACTCTCTAGTGTTAACAAAATGACTCGTGAATGTTGCATGAAAATGTAAACCAGTAACCCTCCAAACTTGTAAATGGATTTATAAATGCATTTATAAATGTATTACACTTTACACATTAGAAATCATATGCAATTATCTGCCTGTCAGATGATCTGTGTCCACAAGCAGTTGAGCTTTATGATTTTCTTTGTTCAGGACTTTCTTTTCTTCTGTGTAGTCTTGCCTTTCATTGTAGCGAGCATGCTGCTCAGAAAAGACCTTGGTTCTTCTACAGCTTTCCAGCCTCCTGTGTCTCATGACTCTTCTGACCAGCCGTCAGAGGCTGTAAGCTGATCAGTTTCTGTTAGTGATGGATGACACCCACATTGTGCTGAGGTAGAATTATATGGAGAATTTCTAAGGCAAATTATAACAGGAGTTATAACTTTTTAACTTTTGCATGTACAAATTTACAGACTGCTTTTGTTGCTGAAGCCAATGATTTTTTTAATGGTAAGTTTTAGTTAAGGTTTGTGTATTTACATTTAAAATGGAACTTTGTACCCCAAAATATGCACCTGTATCTTGTGTACTTTTCTGCGTTTTGCCTTAGTAGTTTCTGAGCCTTAGAAACATCAATAAATTTTACCCACACAGCAACTTGATGACCTAAAGAAGCATTAATATTCTCTTTTATTCTGGGCAACCAAGTATTTGGATATTGAATCACATACTCAAGGTTAAAAATGAGATCTGGGAAGGTAAAGGAGTTTAAAAGAGTATGCATTAATTTCAGGGCAGTTACTTATTTTTTTAAGGATCTACTTTACTTAAATACACAAGCATTCACAGTAAAGATACTTCAAGTTACTGCTTTTATATTGCTGATTTTTATTGTTGGGGCGTTTTTTTGGGGTTTTTTTGTGTTTGGTTTTTTTTTTTTTTT
>WHYT01017789.1:287028-302410 GCA_009806455.1 Tetrax tetrax | reverse complement strand
AAAAAACCACAACATTGTATAGTACTAAGTTGAATTAGTTGCTAAGTTGAATTACTGAAAGACTTCAAATCAGTAAATTCTTGTTCTGAATGTTACCAGTAAGTTTGTTAAAAAGAACCCACCAAAAATCCCCCAAACCCCACAACAAAACAGATTCTACAGCATGCTAATCTATTAAAGTAACATTCATTGTATTCTTAAATATCTAATTATTAGTTGACCAGGCATGGATTGTTTTATTTTATTACCTGAGATGAACGTCAGGATCCATGGTATATAATTCTTTACACCACCCCTTATTTTTTTTTTTATATTTTAGAACTATTAATACTTCAGATTTTCCTTAGCTTTTTGAGATTTGTTAAAAACTAAAATTACTAGTTTGAACTAGCCATCATTTAACTCCTTTAAGGTTTGGTTCCGTTCTGTCTATTGAAATGTAATGGTAATACTGAAATATTTTTCATTACATATATTTTCTGAGCTGTTGTCATCTAGTAGGTGAAGATTCTTCATTTTTATCTAGTAGGATTCCTGAGGAAAGATTACTTTGACCACATAGGTAAACCAATGCGTCCTGTTCAGCTTCAGCTGGGTAATGTGTATATACTGTATTTGAGTTACAGAAGATTTAGATAAGCTTCCAGAAAAGGAATGAAACAGCAGTCCTGAAAAACAGTTTTTGAAAGGATGAATTTGTAATGTCAAGTAGACTGAGGAGATTTTCAGTTTATTTATTTATTTATTTGAGCAAGCAAATGAATACAAGGTGGAGGGAGAGAGAGAGTTCTCTGAATTGTCCTTTGATATGAATCACTTCATATCTTGTAAGACTTTTCTTCACGTATCTCTCTGTGTCTGTCAATCAGAGTCAGTTTGTTTATGGGCCTGAAAGAGGTCTGAATCTGCATTGAATAGACGTCTTCTGTCAGAAAAGCAACAGATTGTTTTATTGATTTTGATTGTATACATTCCTTAGCAGAAGTGTGCAAGTCAGGATAAATACAGAAGAAACCATGTTTAATGCTTGGACCTGTTACATCTGCTAATAATACTTTGAGTAACAGCCCAGACCTTGCATAAAGATCTCCAAGTCTGGTAGGAAGTAAACCTGCTTTCTGTAAGATAATTCAATGAATTGTTAACAATCTCTTGGGGGAAAAAAAAAAATCTATCCAGTGCTAGCAATTGATCCAGATTTTTGCTAAGAATGGAAAATAAATTAGTTTCCGATCTTATTAATTGTAAAGGCAACTTGTGTAGTCATAGGTTGACCTTAGCTGGAGATAACTTCTGGCCGAGAAAGGTTCTACTAGAAGCAGAAGTGTCACCATGGCCTCTTGTTCCTACCTTAGGTTTTCTGAAGGAGAAAGCTTTATCTTGTTCTCCCAACCTGTCTAAGGGGAGGGAAAGGAAAACAGAAAGAAGAGCTACAGCTTGAGACAATGCACCAGAAATCTCAGATTGTCTTAACCTGGCTTTGGGGAGAAGGTGATGAGAAATATCAAAGGACATTCTCAGTTTGTTGCTTCAATATCACCACCATATGTGCCCGATGAGAGTATGTGAATACCTGAATACTTGTGGTGGCTCTTGTCCTTCTATGGCCCTCACACATAGTGAAGGGTCGTTGTGTTAACTGCTGCACTGGAAACCATACTTTCCCCCAGAGATCTAAAAAGTCTTGACAAATTAGTGTAAAAATACAGAATGTATGAGGGAGAATAAAACAAATATTAGAGCAAGCTGCAAAGTGATTAGACATGTTTAATGCTGCAAATAAAGAATTTTGTTTTGTTTTTTTCCAAAATAATCTCAGCTGTTCTAGCCCCTGCACACCTCTCCCTCTCTTATTTCCTCTCCCTCTTTTTTTTTTAGGGCAGAATTTAGGAAAGTGATATTTTTCGTACATGAAAGGAAATAGAAGAATGTGGGGGGTTTGAGTTACAATTTCATCCTTTTGTAGCATTTTGTAGATAAACAATATATTTAGAGAAAAATGTGAGCTGTATTTTGCCATCGTATTTATTTCAATTCTAACGCACACTGATACATACATTTGCAAAGGACTAGTAGGCAAAATAAATGTCAAACCTCCTTGTTACTCATTTTCTGTTGACAGTTTTTCATGGCCAACACGATAGAAGCGTTAGAAAGGATTTGAAGGATGATGAGATCTTGGTTTTACCTTTACAAAATATATGTGTGTCATACATTTATATGCAAATGAGAAAATTCTGCTGTGTGACAAAAGGAGAAAACTCTGTTGGTGCTTTCTGTTTCAGTGAGGCATTTGATGATTTATCATATTTACTGCAGTATATTTTTTCAGCTAATACCATACCTACTTAAAAAGGTATAAAGTCCTTTCAAATTTCTTTACAATGCTTGTGGTCAGCCTTGCATGAAAAGGCCATTTGTTCTTCCTGTATTAAAGCTTGTGCTTTCATGTAGTTCTGAGAATTTCCTATTACTGTAAATTAATTTCACTTCATTAAATGATTGGGTCACAGGCAAAGGCATAATAGCAGTCAGAGACAGAGGAGATTACTAGTTTGAATAATCGTAAATTGGCACCCACCCGCATTCTCTCTAATATTGGGAAGAAGCTGCTGGCTGTCAAAGCCATTTCATTAACCAAAAAAAGCCTATGAATGTGAATTTTTAAGTTAGACAAGATAAAATTATTATCCTCATGAACAATATTTTACAGTGTGGAACTATGGATTCTAGTCCCTGTGGGAGCCAGTGACACAATGGTAAAGATTTAGTTTTCCATGTTACTTTGCTGTTATTTCAGGTCACTTGCGATTATTCAAAGTCATCCACTCAGCAGTGGCTCATTATGCGTTTAGGGCTCAGTCATGAAGAGATGACTCCAGAGCACGGAGAGTTTATTATTTAGATATTAATTTGTCCTCTCATGTAAATTATTATTTCTTCTGCCAAAATATTCATTAAAGCTGTTGCAGTAGTTTTCTCCCAGAGGAAAAAATGATAAGGTCTAATGAAAATGTTTTAATGAAAACAGATAACTAGTGTTTATTTCCTAGTCTTTCTTCTAGGCTTGTTTCAATGCATATTGAAAACAACTAAAGAGAGTCCTACCAATTTCAGTAGATTTCTGATCAAAGCACTAATCTCCAAAGAAAACTGAGGCAAGTCATTTATCCAGGATCCACCTCCCTTTATACTGAATAGGAAGAATGAAGTAGCATAAAAGGCCCTGAAAAGCATCGTTAGTGTAGGTGTTTCAGAGAGGACTGGAAAACTACCTTTTGAGGCGCAAATTGGAAACTACATGGCCAGAGAGGCTGCATATGGGGTGCTGGAGCTGCAAATGAATTAGCCAGGACCCCGGAGCTATTCGAATTGTCGAGGACAGTCCTTCACCATTTTCTCTGAAACCTTACATAGGGCATAACAGTGGCATGGAGAGGTGTTCTCACTGCCCTTTTCTTAGCCATCCCCACTTCCACGTCTCTGTTTAAACAAGGGTGTAAATTTCAAATATTGTATTTTCAGCATCAAATGCAGTTCTTGATATTGATCGAGTCTGTTTTCTCAGCTTGGAGGTGTATGTGGCATGAAGAATTTCAGAGTCACAGGCCTGGCTGGGTGAGAGAGGGAAGATGTGTTTCTACAACAGGACTTCTGGAAGCACTTTGGTGGTGGCAACACATCAGCTCTGTCAGAGGGTGCAGGCTGGGGAAAAGCTGACAGGGCTTGCCTTGCTCTGAAAATACTGTGCAGTATTAACTGTGTGCCTTTGATACATCTGGATGGAAGGAATGGAGATGCTTTGTTCTGAGTTTCTTCTTGTACCTACACTTATTGTTAGATTACTCAATGAGAAAAGCTTACTGTAAAGATTAATCTGTAATTTATCATTGTCTTTATCTTATCCATACTGTATACGATATATATAATGTATGTAAAGGTGACATAATTACTTAGTTCAAGGATCATTCTGCAAAGATTATATAAGTAAATTAAAAATGGGGATTTGTATGAGCCCAATTAGTCATATGTCTTATTTAAAAAATACGGTACTGCACAGTTACACCCATTTTTGAGTTGCAGTCATTTTATTTAAAATTGAAGGAACTTTGATTTTTGCATCAGACAGATGTTTCTAACATCCTCTTTTCCAAGGCTCCTCATTTTCTGTGGTAGTAGTTCAAACAGTGATAAAAACAAAACATCTCAGTTTATTTCAGTTATTACCACAATTATTCATCTGAGACAGGTTTTGAGCCTTCCTTGGCAGTAGAATGGAATAGCAAAGCTTAGGATTGTATATACTGGTTTCCCAAGCTGCACAGTCATCTAACTCAAGAGCAGGACTTGAGAAGCAATCAGTATATTGAGCAATTAATTATCAGTTATTAAATGAAATAAAGTTCAAGTTTGGTGTATTAATTATGCTTGCTAGTCATAGACAAGGATTCAGGGCCTTGTCAAGCTGTATGATATCCTAGCTGTTTCTAAGTTATATGAATGAAATTGTTTAATATCCACCCTAGGGTTATATTTTTTAGCTGCTCTTAATCCATCATTGGTTGTAGTAATGGAATTTCAAATGAGAACAGTGGATGAATGCCAGATTTTTGGTTGTTTTCTGTTGTTACTGTTTTGTTGTTTTGTTTTTTTTTTCTAGCAAGTATAATTTTTTTTTTTCTGATGAATTTATGGCACTTGGCTTGGATAGCAGCTATACTCTGTGGCAGAGGGTATTTGAAGGTGTATGTGAGCACGTACATGTAGCTTTTAAACAAATAAGACTATGTACCTCTAGTTACGTTAAATGAGAATTGAAAATTGCAGTTGCTGTTTATTCCTGTTTACTGAGGCCAAGAAAAAATATCCCCCACGTTTTATAACTAGATGGGCAGATGGGGTGAAAAACAATTTTGCTTGGCTTTTGAGAGTTGGTGAAGACTTGTTGCATGTTCTTTTTTTCACAACACATTTTCAGGTGGTGCAAAGTCACGGCCCTGAAGAGCAGAGAAGGGCGAAAGGTGGTGAATCCTGTCATTGGCTCCATCCCATGTGTAGAGGCAGAGCTATGTAAGCAAGAAGGCTTGAGTATGAGGAGAAAAGGTGTTGGAGTAACCAAAACCAAGTTAAAAAAAAATGCTTCGATTGGAAATTAAAGTCTTTTTGAATATTCTTTATTAAGTCTAATAGACCTTATTTAGCCAACACGCAGAAAACGAGAGACACGTGGCTCAAAATAGCAGATTCTGTCTTTTGTTTTAAAAAGAGCAGGAAAATCAGTGGCATAGGGTGTTTGAACAGCTGCTGTAGACTCTTCAGTCTGTCTGGGAAGGCAAGAGGGAAAAGGTGATATAGAGAGAGAGGAAGAGTTTTATGTTTGTACAATTTTATCTACAGATGTGGACAAATAGCTCCATCTGTCTCTGGGTTTGGAACAGAGAAAGTAGCTGGTGAGGGTTTCAGAATAAAGACTGGTCAAGTACTTGTAATTAGTTTGGAAAATAAATCTTTTTCTGAAATAGAGAGCATGGAGTAGCTAAGAGAAAGCAAAATAATAGCATAGGAGTGTGCTGCAGTCTTCTCACTTGACTGATAGTTTTTCTGTTTTGGCTGTGCAGTGCAGATAGGTGAGTAATGTCTTGTGCTTGTTGAAAGGGGCAGGAAGAAGTCAGCTGACAGAAAGACAGCCAAGACACAGATTTTAGAGAGAATTACTGAGTAGACTTAATGAAAAGAAACAGGGAACAATCGGAGGTTAGGGAAGGTGATGTTTGAGCGTGGTACATAGGCTGCTGTGAGAGGCAATTTGCACAGAGCTCAGCCACGTGGTACCTCATCTGACACAGCTAACTGGAGTGGTGAAATGTGCTCTCAAAGGCAAGGCAACAGTAAATCTAGCGGGGGAAATGGCTTCTTGCCACTTGTCCCAGAAATGCTGCCCTGGGTAGGGAAGGCATCTTTCTCCCAGAAACAGACAAAAGGTTACAAAGAAATGAACATATTCAAACTGTTTTGAAAGGACAGCCCTCGTCTGTTTTCTTATTCATAAAGCCACGGAAGTGAGTGAATACACGGCATACAGGCAGAAGAGAAGGGGTAATGGAAGAGGGTAGATGTAGAGTAGACATAAGGAAGAAATTCTTTACTGTGAGGGCGGTGAGGCACTGGAGCAGGTTGCCCAGAGAAGCTGTGGATGCCCCATTCCTGGAAGTGTTCAAGGCCAGGCTGGATGGGACTTTGAGCAACCTGGTCTAGTGGAAGGTGTCCCTGCCCAGGGCAGGGAAGGTTGGAACTGCATGGTCCTTTCCAGCCCAAACCATTCTATCTTTCTGTGGAACTCTGTGGTCTAATGATTTATATTGATTTCCAGGTAAGTATATAATTTGACCAATAAATCCTGCTTAGATATAGTCAAACTTAAAAATCAATGGCCAAAATATATGCAAGTAATTTTTACTTGTTAGTATAGCTACTAATACAGTTCTGCTGTTCTAGATGATGCAGGTCCCTGAACAGTTGCAAGAGTACTTTGCGTACCTGTCAGTCTTAGATTTACAGCATGTGTGTATATATGCGTGTGTATCTATTCAAATGCACGTGTATAATATGGAGTTAGTTATTTCTGTATATCAAACTCTAGAAAATTTGCTTGTATTTTTTCCAGGAATTTTATGATAAATCAGGAGTCAGTTTCTCTGAGTCTCTGTTCAGTGTGGTGCCAACACAACTTTGTTTAAAACACTCTTTTTGCTTGGAGCTGGATGTTTTGGATGTTTCTGCTGATCTAGTTTTCTTCTCTTCATTTTCCTTTTTTCTGTTTGTTTTGTGTGCCCATCCCCAGACATTTGTGCAGATATACATATAGGTGGTACACATTTAAGTGTATCCACGCAAATGTGCACACACACACAAACACATGTGTATATTTACCCAGGGAAGGGCAGAGTGATCTGGATTGTAACCGAACAATTTTGGCTATAAGCTTCAGATTCATGAAGGAAAAATACTTCTGCTACCTTCCAGCATTCAACTGAAAACAATCAAACCACAGGCTTAGGATAGCTGCAGGCGTGACGCTATAGGGTATAATTTGCAAGTGCAAAGTCACAGTGATAGTCTTGTAAGTTACGGTTTTGTTTTCAGTTTGAATGCTGTAATAGAGAAAGTCATAAAAGGCACAGATTTATGTGCATAGCCAAGAGTATGGATCTTTAAAGTACTCTTCAAGCAGAGATATCAAATGGGACAATGGTGAGCATGTGCTTCTGATGAGGGTCTCTGGGACACTGACAAAGTATCTCCAAGTGTGTGTTGTCTTTTCCCTCTTCTGGAGCAGAAACCAGCACACCTTTTGCTGTGATAAACCCTTCTGATGCTACTGAAGGCAAGAAAGCATCCAGGTTTTTAAAGCAAGGATTACTGTTGAGGGCTTTCAACAAGGACAAGTGACTTGAGCTCCTTGTTCTGTCATGTGATGTCTCTGCCTGAATTTCAAACTGCGAAAAAGGTCTAATAGTACTACATCATTATGACATTTTTTTTTTTCTTCTCTGTTTTATTGAAAACTCTCTTTTTATATAATCTTGGGGATCACCAGTTTGGGACTGATATCACCCTGATTGAACACTGCACAAAGTAGAAGGTGTGTGGGTTTTTCCCCTCCCCAGAACTCTGTCACACCTACTTCCATCAAGAAAGTAGAGCCCAAGATTTCTTTGCTTATATTTGATGTGCATTTGTTTGTAATATATAGTCTTTTGTAATGACCTGTTAACTGAGTTACTTTACTAAATATACGGACTAACTGGGTCTTAATATAATCTTTTAAATCTATCGGATTTGGAGGATTTGAAGCAGTATTTGAGAGACAGAAGTCTCCTGAGGATGAAATCTTGTACCCCTTGACTTGAATGGAGCTAATGCCCATCCCATATTACATTGTGAATTCTTGAATCATATGGTTTCCTTGGAATACTATCACTTCTTTTATCTGAGTTTTTCAGAGCTGAAATAATCAGTGTTCTTTTCTCAGCCCTAAATTCAGAAAATAGCAACTCGGCTACATAAATAGTCTTTGAAAAATTAGCTCCTTTTCTTTGATAGTCAAGTTTAGTAAATGATAAAGATAGACAATCCTTATCACAATGGTGAAGGATTACTGCTTTTGTACTTATTGCTTTGAAAAATTAGAACACCTTAATCTTTTAAAAACAATTTGGGTTTGGAAAAACAAATTGCATTGAAGCTGACAAGATGCTTGCCAAGTTCCAGGAGATGCAATTTGGAACGTGTGAGATATTAAACCTTGAATGCCTGAGTTCCTAATAGAAACAGGGACTCAGTATTAACTCTTTCAGCTCTACTGTAGCCTATAATGTATAAAGTGCAGATTTTTGTATCTTTCTTTTAAAACCTGGGAGAGTGCTGCTGGATTTCTATACTGTCTCAGGGATACAAGACAAGAAATGAGCTCCTGGCTTACTTGCTCCTGTTCCCTAAGAACAGAGGCCACCATAATACATAACTACATATTTCATTATCACTTTCATAAACTGCTCATGCACTGTCTTGAAATTGAACTGTATGCATTTTGGTCTGCCGCTACCATTGTGAGGTGAATTCAGAATCTCGCCATAATACTTAGAAACCTTTGTATTCTCAGCCAGAATATACCTGTGGTCGTGCTTGTATCCATATCTCTTTGTGCTAGCATGGCCATTTGAGTTTAGCAGTTGGAATGTTTTGGTTTTTATCCTCCCGAGGTACTTAAAATAATTATTGAAATACATCAAGGGTATTGTTTTGTGGTTCTGCTACTAAACTATCTGAACTTAAACTTTGCTCACAACCTGCTAGTGACTATAGGAGTGTGTCTCTGTTGGTATTGATACTTTCTTTCTTTATTAACAACGTTTCAGCTGATACATCTTAGAATATAATTGTTCACGTGTACACAAATTGCTAGATCACAGACAATAAATTTCTAATAAGACTCTGGTGTTTTCAAACTGATGAAGTTTCAAATAATAGCAATTTTTTTGGTTGTTGGTTTTTTGTTTTTTTTTTTTTGTTCTCTGGGTGCATGACCTTATTTTTCACAGTAGTGAATTTCATCATAATTATGTTATTTCATTTCAGAAGTCATAATCTTTTAAAATGCTCTCTAAATACCTCTGTATTTATTACATTTCCTAGTTTTCTGTTATAGTTAATTCCTTTAGTAGTATTTGTCAGGATCGTTACTGATAATATTAAATAACCAACTAAAGCTCTTGGGTTCTAAAGGAGTAACTGCTGAGAAAATGGGATAACTGAAAAGCTCAAAATCTAAGGATAGCAGAAGAAACTTGGCATTCTCTATTATGATCCTGTATAATTCTATGATTATGAAGCTAGGAACCTTGTCTGTAATTAGTTTCCTTTAACTTGTTGTTACGATATCCAACAAGATCAATTGTATTTTTTTTCCCCTCTGGCTTTATGATTTTAAAATTTATTAAATGCACACCAGCCCTGTAAAATTTTTAGTAGATAAGTGGTGTTCTTCTGTATTAACTTTGACTGTAGGACCGTTATCCCAGGAAGTTGTTCCTTCCTTTGTTATACTTCCCCATATTACACAGATTCAGTCTGTTTTACCATGATGTCCCTCTTTATTTCTTTGTTGTCTATTATCTTGCTACAAATATTCTGTTTATTAGTATAATGTCATCATATTTGTGTTCTTATTGCTATTTTTACATCTTGCACAGCTGTCTCTGGACATGGCTGTTAGTATATCCTCACTAACATATTTCTGTAGTCTCACAAATTAAACGTAGTGTTAGAGACTGAGCCCTGTGCGCTCTTTAATTTTCTTCTACTAGTTTCAGACTTAGTCCCTCAAGGCCAGCACTGAAAGTCTTATCTAAAAGAATCACCTAAGAAAGGTTCATTTTAATGAGAATGCTTTTCAGCGGTTACATTTATTGGCTGTTCTTTCTACCACAAAGTTTTTTTCTTGTCTGTTCATCTTCATTAGCTGCATCGTACTTTAGTTTGCACTGTGCATCTATCTCACCTATGTATAAATATTACTTTATCCAGCAGTAACTTTACAATGATACTTCACCTAAGTGAAGAAACACTTTTTTTCTTTCTTATTTCTTTTCTGCCTCAAGGCCATGTTTCTTGTTCTAGCCTGCTGACCTCTTCCTTTTGTGCTCTCTGATGACAGGCCAGTCAATTTTTCCCTCATGCAATTCAATGGTTCCTGGGATTCTGTGACTTTCCAGTCTTCTCAATTTTATTTTTTCTTCATCTGGTTTGTGGTTATTTCCTACCTCCCCGTCCCCTTTCCCCTCTCCTTCATTTATGTTTTTTAATCTTTTATATGTTGTCCTCATCACCCGTAGGTCTCAGCCCTTGGATTTTATCTCCCTCTGTGCTTGTGAGGTTCATCTGGTCTTTTTTTGCTTGTTTGTTTTCTCTATGAAGCATTTGTATTTCTCTGTGCAGCTGTCTTGCTCTGTTACCAACTCTTTCTCTTGCGATATTTGATCACTCCTGTGTCTTGTCTTTGTGGTCACATGCTCTAAGGCTTTCTGTTCTATTTGCACATATTTACAACTCTCATTATGCCAAATTAATATCTTCTTTCCCGTGTGTTCTCTAAAAAAATTTTTTTGAATATTTTCCATGTCTCCAGTTGCATCTCTAGTCCTTAGTTCTTCTCTTCCACGATTTCTATCAGATGATAGTTTTATGTTCCTGTGGTGAGTTGACCCTGGCTGGATGCCAGGTGCCCACCAAGTTGTTCTTCCTCAACCGGACAAGGGAGAGAAAAATATAATAAAACACTCCTGGGTTGAGATAAGGAAGATCACTCACCAATTACCATCATGGGCAAAAGAGACTTCACTCAAGGAAATTACCAATCAAGATGAGAGTAGGCTAATTAAAAAAAATAATAAATCTCAAAGCACCTTCCCCGCACCTCTCCCTTCTTCTCAGGCTCAACTTCACTCCTGATTTTCTCTACCTCCTCCTCTCCCAGTGGTGTAGAAGGATCGGAAATGGAGATTGCAGTCAGTTCATCACACGTAGTCTCTGCTGCTCCTTGCTCCTCACACTCTTCCCCTGCTCCAGCATGAGTCCCTCTCATGGGAGACAGTCCTCCACACACTTCTCGATGTGAATCCTTCCTGCGGGCTGCAGTCCTTCACAAACTGCTCCAGCGTGGGTCCCTTCCACGGGGTACATTCCTTCAGGAACAGACTGCTCCAGTGTGGGTCCCCCACGGGATCACAACTCCTGCCAGCAAACTTGCCTTGGCCAGTGGTGGGTCTGTCTTGGAGCTGGCTGTCATTGGCTCTATCTGACATAGGGGAAGCTTCTAGCAGCGTCTCACAGGAGCCATTCCTGTAGCCTCCCTGCTACCAAAGTCTTGTCACGCAAACCCAAGACAGTTCCCATCAGGCAAATACTTAAGGATGTATGTATTCTTTTTTTTTTTTCAGCTAGTTACATATGCTGTGACATTCTTTTCAGTCTCCTATAAAAGCAGATGTAACCCTGATATAAAAAGAGGGTTGGGTCTGATGTGATGTTTTTTCCTCCTCTCTCTTTAGTGTTACATTTAACTTTCACAAGCTTCCCTTTGTGACACCTTCTGCTTATTGACTTTACAAGACACTATCTTTTAAAAATTTTCCCTATGTCAAATATTTTTTTAAAAGTTTTACAGTTAAACCGCTCATCAGCCATAGCTGAAAATACCTGTAGTATGTTCTCAAATACATGGCCTTTGTCTTACTCAAAAGTTTGGTGTGCCCAGGTAGATACTGCAAATTAGGAAGTTTGACCACACCACAGAATATATGAACAAAGCTATCGTGTAATAGGCTTGTTTCCTGTTTCCATCTCCCATAGATTTTCCCTCAAGGAGGACAAATTTCATGCTGAAGTCCTTTTTCAGCACTGTTTGTTGTATTGTTGCCTTCACTTTATCTTCAGAAAAATTATCTTTTGTTGGATGCTTTCATATATTATTCTGAAATCTGAATCCCCTTTCATGGGATATATATAAAAACAATTTTTGTTTTCTAGTCATAGTTTGACACAAACACAATTGTTAACTTAAAAAACAGTGTTCAGCTCATAATATTAGGGGACTGTGTGTTTTATTTGCCCTCAGCTGGATATAAGAGGCTTAAAATATAGACTTATAGTCCCCTATATAAATTATTCTGCATAAATGATATACCATGTAGTGTATTTTATTTTTTGTCAGTGAGATGTAGGCTACTTTAATTAGAGGCAATGGAAGTTTCCCTTGTGAATCTTTTCACACCTGCATGGATGGAATAATATAAATCAGTGCTAAGGATAGTATATCACAAGTCAAACAGGCTCAGATATTAAAGTTAAAAAACTATTAGTTTCACATTTTTCTTCCTCTGGACTTGTATGGAAGCTCAAGTACATGGAAATTCTAACACAAATCTGTGGGTTTTTTCTGAATTCTACCTCAGAAGAAATGGAAAGAAAATTACAGTAGTTAAAATGCTAAAAATGACTCAGCTTCAAAAACAGAATCAAGGCATAATCTGTAATGAAGGCTGGTTTCCCTGGATTCAGAAGATAAGCTGTTGCTCCAGACAATGCAGAAAGGTTCATTCTCAAAAACCTATTTTTTTTTTTTTGTAACTTTGCAAACACTATGTTAGTTAGATGAAGTGGAAATTGTTTCAAAGGATGAAATGTGTATTTTTAAATTAATAGCTTTGCTTCACTCTTCTGAATAACTGTATGTAAGCATTTAGGAAAAGCAAGTATGTTTTCCAGTCAAATCTCCTTATGCCCCATTACTATAATATATATTTTAATATATTTTTAGAGCCAAAGATTTGCCAGCTGATATAGACACTGGCAGTAATGAGATAACAGCAGGGGCTCCAGTGTATCTCTGCAGGCTTTGAGAAAGCGCGGGTGTAAAACATCGCAGGTCTTGAGCCAAACGGTGCATATTTGAACACCTACTTGGAAGAAAAATCTGGGAAAATAGAGTGAACTTAGCTGTGCCTCCTTCCCATTGGTGTGTGCTGTGTATGTACACTGTGCTAGGTGACTGCTGCTTCCCTTACCTTTGTTAAGCCTCTAAGGCTTTGCATAACGTCACTAAGACAGTGGGCATACAAAGGGAGAGTTAGCCCTTCCATTACCACCTGTTCCCCCAGGATTTCTTTCCTCCTAGAGCAGCCTGAAAGAGTTATCACTTGACAAGTGCACAGAAGCCAAGTATCCTTATGCACTATTCACATGCAAAATATTCTTTCCTCTTGGCAAAGCAAATCAGGAAGACTCTTCTGGTTTGAGATGGTTAAGGTGATCTTTAAGGTGTTCTCTAGTGCTCACACAGCCTGCGGCATTCCTTGTGCATGTAAAATGCACTATGACTGACAAGATGGTCCTCAGACCTATAAGGATTTTGCTTTATTTATGTATTTATTTTTTTTTGCAATTTAAAATAAGAATGCTCTAGGCAGAAAAGGACTGGTTTGAAAGTGATTATGTTTGAGGCTGAGGCAAGACTAGTTAGTGTCATCTTCTTTCCTTTAAAAGCAGATAGTATTTTAAAGGAATTTTAGAGAAGAGACTGCACAAATGTGAACAGATGGATATTGGATCGGGTAACCATTGTGGATATACCTGTCCAAGTTCATAGGATTTAAAAACCAGGAACCTATGTAAAAGAACAGCCTTCCAGTGTGATTGCTAACTTTGTGCCAGAGGCAACGAATCAGTATTAAAACCATAAGTCCAGGAAAATCTAAGTAATCTCTTGACGCTATAGCTAGCTCTTTCAGTTCGGAGTTTATGCCATGATACATGATTTTGGGAGCTTCAGCTATCATGCTGTCAAGACAAATCATACTGCTTTTAAAAGAGGAAATTAGGAGTGGGTAAGTTGTGTTTTCACTATTTGGTTTTGTGCGCATGTTAGAAATCTGAGAAGTTCGCATCTTTAATGATATAGTTACCATCTGCTGTTTATGCTTACAAAAAGATCAAACTCTGGAAAACTCTCTGCAAACTCTATAAAGTTATGTTGAACATCCAGCGCAGGCTGATGTTCAGCGCAGGTATGTTTCTGAGTAGAGCTGAGAGGGCGTGGTGTATGGGAACGGAGGTGTATATTGAAGTGTGTTACACCCTGACTGTGGAATGGCTACTCATTATGAGAATAGAGAGCAATCATCTGTGCTGAAAATAGGTCTGTTTACTGAGGATCTGTGTATGACAAGCCATTTTCAACCTTCATACCTATGTCTAGTCAACCCCATGTAGGCATTCCGAATAGAAAACTTAAACTGCTAAATCGTTTCAGATGATTTATCTTAATGGGAGGCAGGAGGAGAAGCAAAGCAAAACCCTCAAAAAACCCAAGCTCCAAATGCTGGCCAGTTCTGATGAATTTTAGTTTGGTCTTTGTAGTTTGGCTCTTTTGAGAGTACAGTTCTTAACAAAGCATTACAAAGTTGTCTCTAAAAAGGTGAGACTTCTTAATACAATATCGAGGTACAAAGCCATTATCTTTAAAAAAAAAAAAAAAAAATCAGTGTCAAAGTGAGTAAAATTTAGTTATTATTTTCAAAGATTTCCCTGGGTCTTCAAAGTCAACTCAGCATGTGGCTTTGGTAAAACTTCAGGTGCAAGATTTCTGAGAGGTTATGTTCTTTAGTTAACATTGGATTTATGTCTTTACAGAAATATTGTTTTCTGACAGCTGTGCCATTATCCGATGTCACCACTTTGCCATGTAGTTAAATGGTCAACAGTTATCACATTTATAAATAGTATGTGACATTTCAGCTTTGAAAAGTAGGTTCTTGCTGAATGCTTTTGGACGAATTCCATATGCAGTACTTGTACGTCGGTGGAATATGCATTACATGGAATGACAATGGAGATTGAATATAATAAGCATTACCTGTAAAATAGGAATAGGATTAAACAGAAATCCCAAGGCATTACATTGAAATGATTAAGGCTAAAACAATAGGCAGTGTCATGTGTATTAGAGTAGTTATTCAAGAATACTACAGCTGCGTAGCCAAGAGAAGTTACAGTGTACAGTTCCTCTCCTCTGTAACAGGGAACTAGCAAGTGCAAACTTGCAAACTTTAAAAAATATTATTAGTATATTTCAGTTTGGGTTATTATCAAATCATATTTTGCAAAATGTCATGTACCCCTTCTAATTAGCATTCATCAACTCTAGGGGTGGGTGGTAAAAACTGGTAAAGGTTCGGGTGGTATTCGCTCCTGTTTGTGTGAAATGTCCCGTTAGCAACTGAAAATGGAACTTGATTGTTGATGGTATTTGGAGACTTGTTCTGGG
>WHYT01017789.1:260269-270947 GCA_009806455.1 Tetrax tetrax | reverse complement strand
AAGAGCTAGGATATATTGCATATATTAATAATTTTTCCGAAAAAAAAAAAAACATAACATATTTTAGCACATGAATCCTACCCCAATAGATGGCAGAGCTTTCCCTTAGCCCCAGTGATCACACAAATTCCTAGCCTACTTTCTTTAATAGAGGGTGCATTTATGAAATAAGCTGTAATAGATCCTTCGGGATGCTTCATAGACTTTTTTTTTTTTTATGGATGGAGGCACAAGCTTACAGAAATGGCAAGATCTTGAATAGCTTGAATAATTAAAAACAGGTGACCATAATCTCCCAAGTGCTGGTACTTTTTACTCTTTAAATAAAAGAAACTCCACAAGTTACAAACATATGTAATTTATTTCTTACTCTGAGAATTCTAAATAAATTTGCTCATGATATCCCAGGTCTCTAGGAGCCTGCTTTTCACACTGCTTAACTTCCATGAGCCTCTAGAAACACACCTCTGACACACCAGTGCTATCAGAAGGTTGAAACCTCCGAAATGTGTCTTTCAGTAGTTTGTTTTAGGGTTCTTTAGGACAGCAAGTGTGTAATCATGCTGCAAAACTCGAAGCACAAAATGCAAGAAGTTTCTACTTCCTTTCAGCTTGTCTGGGTTTAGAATAATGCTTTCTGCTATGTGTTGCAGCTCTATAAATGGAAGATATTTATAGATATTTAAACTTTCCTATCTACAGTTATGTTTCTAAATACATTTCAGGCTTTCAGAGTGCAGAACCATTGATTTCTGCAGGAGGTGCTGAATGGTCTAGCACTCTGATGACTAAAGATAAACTCTTAGTAACCTAAATTTAGGCACCTCATTTTAAAAACTTTGGCCCAGATATGTGAACCCAGAAGAATGAGTTACAATAATTCATTTCAAATTCCCTGGCTCTTGTGGCTCCCCAGACTTAGCATTTATTCATACAAATTGCTCACTGTTGCAGATAAATCACAAAATGTAGCCAATGCAATAACTCTGCACCTGAGCATTATTTAGTTTTCCTTTGCTAATGTTGGCAGTGCTTTGCTTTTCCTGTATACGTTACAGCACCTGGCTATTTGGCTTTGTTCTGAATGTGTTAGAGGGGTGAATAGGGAGAAAATCTACAAGCTTTTGCCCTCACTTTCACTACTGCTAGCTTTCCTGATAGCTGTGATTCCTCAATTAGCTGGTCAGTTTAATTTTCCTGCCAGCTTAAAAGAAATGCAAGGGAGAAAATTACCAAGGGAGACAATTTTTCCACTGTGTGCTTAGCAGAGGATTATCTTGTCGGAAGCGTTGTCTCTAGCAGTTCTCATCTGCTTTGACACCAGGGATAGTTAGTTTCCCATAATGCTGTTTATGATGATGATGAGAAATACTGTGTCCTGTCTGTGTTGATTTGTCTCTTTTGACTTCTTTGTGGTTTTTCTTTTGGGATTTTTGTCTCTTTAAGAGAGTACTTCAGCTTGTGGACATGAGAAATAGATTCAGGTATGTTCATTGCCCGCAACTTTCCTTTAGATTTGTGTAGACTGAACAAATGACTAGAGCTTTAAAACAGTTACTCAGCCAAGTAATTTATCCTTTTTTATTTTTTTAAACACGGTACAAACTAAAAGCAATGTTAAGAATGTTGGTGTTGGCTGCTTAGCCAGTTTTTGTGTTGGTTTTTGCTAGGATCAGGTAACAGCACTCCCTTTGCCTATATTAAGGATGGATATCTTGTCATTTCACTGCAGCCTTACAAGTCGTGGGCGTTTATTCTGAGCCAGTCATCTGTAGTCAGTGTCATGAGAGAAGGTGATTCATCCCATCTGACGCTCAATATCTGAGAGGCTTATTATGCAAATATGTTCTGGAGAGGAAAGTGGCTGATGATACTCCTGCCCAGCCCAGTGCCGCAGTCTACAGAGCCTCTCTGTACCGACGCAATTGTTTCTGAGGCTCACACTCAATGAACAGAGCACGGAAATCATCTAAGTTAAAAACAGTAGCTGGAAGGATTTTGTTGATCTGTATTTATTTTTTTAACCAGGTTCATTTTGGTGATTCATAGGACTATTTATAGCACAGCAAGAAGTATATCTGTTCAATAAATGGGGTCATATTGGCACAGGAGAAATAAATGGTTGAAGGCAGGGACATTCAAAATTTTGTGTAATGAACTGCCTTCTGAAGGACGTGTACACTGGGACTGTCCTGTTTTATGAGGTGACATGAATCCACAGTAGTTGTTTATCTGTGTGTTGAACAGAACATTAGCAATAGCATTATCACTGTAGTGTACACATCTTGATGCTTGATATCGCTTTATTAGACTATAAAATATCTTGAAATAAGCTTATCTGTGTCAAACAAAGGGGGCAGTTAGAAACTTCTATGTATATTGCCAAATCCTTCCATTGAGGTCCACAGTACTCGTAGTGCTGTTTGTACTAGCAGTCTTTCCAATTTTAGCATCTTAGTGAACCGTGAGGGATATATGTGTACCGATAGATACGCTGTCTGATGAGATGGGCTGTTTCTTTATAATATGTAGTGACTATCTAAGTCCACACCAGGAAGCCAGAAAAAGTGTCCATGCAAATCATAACTCTCTGTTGGGTCTTACATAAATCTGAAGAGAGGATGACTCGTGAACTTCACCTGAGTGTCTCGGAGTGATGTTTTTCATTAAATAGGTTATCTAACAATTAAAGTTGTAAAGGCAGAAGCAGCATATTTTGAGAGGCATGTTGAAAAGAAACCCAGCCTACTAGGATATATTAGATGTATCATATGAAAGTTAAATCTCATGACCTGCATGTTCTGTGTGCAGAGGTTCATCATAGGATCTCTTATCATGATGATGTACCACATGGCTCCAACATGCTTTTGTGGTACATCTAGGTGATATTTTCATAGTACAGGGTACTTTGGGTTAGATACTGATGTCAGAGAAGTGTGACTACCACTAATAAGGCGCCCTTCCATGAAGCAGCAGTGGAAAAGATGAGAACAACTATGCTGAAACAATGCCAATAGCAATTAAAGCAATTAAAATGAGCTTCATAGTAACTTTTAATGCAAGTTCTTTCTGGAATATGTTTCACATGTTTTATTTATTTTTATTTTTATATTTCTTTTTGTTTTTATAGGCTGTGGAAACCAACCTTGCATCAAAGGATAGTCACTGGGTCTATGTAAATGAGGTAAGAAAGTCAAAAGAGATAACATAGCTTGGTACATTCACTCATCACCATCTTTTGTTTCCTGTGTTTTGACACACCAAACTGAGCATATACTTAGCATTTTTGCTTTTTGAATGGTACAAGATGCAAACTCTGTGGTGTCATTACTCTCTGTCTCAGTTAAATTGGCATAGGTTGAATACCAAAGGTCAAAATAAAGCTTTCGATACACCTCATAGCAGCTGGGACACTTCATTTTTATCTTCATGTTGACCCTACTTCATTAGCTATTTAGGAAACAGAGACTATCTCAAAAGAAACCTCAAATACATGCATCAGTATCTGCCAGAATCTCACCCCTCACTGCTATGAATGCCTGCACTGAGATACCAGGAGAGGAAAGAGCACTGAGGCTAGTTGCAGGCTTAACTTGTTCAAATATGTATTTACATGATAGGCAGGTTTTCTCTAGTGCAGAATTGTGTTGGCATTTTGGCCAAGACCCAGGATAGCATACATTTAAAATGAAGTGTTTCCTCTCTGCAGCAAATGGTATCCTGTCCCACTACTATGATTATTTATTTTACTTTAGTATCATGATGCCCTAATAGGAATCAGTGCAGACTTATTAAAAAGCAATGGAAAGCTTGAAGTTTGTACTACGTATAATAATTTATAAATCACTGATTGTTCAGGATAAATGGCACAACTTTATATATTTCTGGTTTTAATAATGATTCGTTAAAAGATAGTAAAATGTCTAAGTTAAAAAGAATAGTGTTCTCTGCTTTATTTTTATATTATAAATGCATACCTCCAATTTAATAACCAATTCCTTTGTTAATTTCTCATTCCTTTCCTTGCACCTAGCTAATAATTTTGGCTAGGCTACTTTTAATAGTACCTATAAATTGTATTGTGTGGCATTAGAAAGGCTCTGTAATTAAATAGGGGTTAGGGAAAGTGAGTGAAATCTCTGCTTTATAAATTCTTTCTAGTCCTTGTTCTGTTTAAGTACCTCCTGATTTGTCAGCTTCTGTAATGACCCACTACAAAATATCTGCAAGGTGCCCAGAGAGTCGTAGTTTATATTCACATAAAGATAATACAGCGTATATTTCCCTAAACATTTATAGAGAGGGAGTGTTTATGAATTTGTTATTGCTGCTGTTACTGCTCAGATGTTAAAACTCACTTCCTGAAGCCTCAATCTGTAACATCACAAATAAAAACCTTCAGCACTCGTACACAAACATGTGCATGCATACACAAACACATCACGTATTTACTTTTTCTCTTTTATGGTTAGAGACTGGGTAGGGAAGCTACCATAGCTAAATGTAAATCTAAAGTGTAACTTTTTAGTGACAAATACTAGTGCACATACTTATGAATATCTCAAAATACACTTAAATTCAGACAGACAATCACAGAAACTTTTTGAATTCATGAAACTTTTGAGAACTCTTTGCAGGCAAAAGAGGAGGAAATGTCTTGATTATCTGATTTTTAACAGAGAAGTGTTGGTCTTTCTGTGCTTAAAGCTACTGTGAAAAGAGGGTATGTTAAGCAACCACATGGATGTATCTGTAAAAAGATGGAAGTTCCTTAGGGCTTGCTTCTTATTTAATAGTGTGCATAGCCCCATGCTAGCAAGAAGACAGACTGATTATGCTTTCCATCTACATGTTTCCAGTTGGTATCAGTGTGAACTGCATGGGTACTTGATGGAAAATATATTATTCCTTGACTGGATGATGACTTGGATTGGTGCTGTGATTTGCAGAATGGAATTAACTTTTAGTTCCCAACAGTCAAATCAGATCTTTTTTTATGTAATTCCACAGGAGTAGCAAGCCAGATGTAGTCTGATTCTGTAAATGGACCAGATACTTAGCCAGTCCTTTCCTCCTCTGAGGCAGATTGGGGATCCCACACTTTTCTCTTCCTGCTATGGTCTGTGGGACCTAATGATCCCATTGCAAGGAAAGAGAGGTATAGGGCTAACTGACCTGAAGAGAACACAGTGACACTTCTTTCCGCTGAGGTTCTTTGTATGAAGAGCGTTGGATTGTAAACAGGCTCTTCAGGCCTTTCTCAGTTCAGGGAACAATTTAAGGGCCTGGTACAGGTTTGACTTCTGAGGTCTACTAATCCTGAGCACCTTCTCACAATCTGCCCTCTTTCCCACCTCTCATCAAGCCAACGAGGATCTGAACCTTGGAGTTACTTTGCCATAGTAAGAATGACTATATAGTACAGTATTATTTCAATAAGCAATTTTGTTATTGTCTTTCTTAATTAAATCTCCTTTACTCTGTATTGACAATCAAATAAATATTTGTTTGTTTGTTTTTCTTGTGCTTCTGCTACATATGGCAGGATAGGAGTTAAGTTTTGGAGTTCAAACATATTTTATCACTTTAATTTTGTTAGGTAAGGAACACCACCAAGCTTGTGATGAGCTAACTTAAAACTATGTGACTGTAAGCTTATTACACAGCAAATGAACAGACGTGGAATTTAAGAGCTGATCTCAAATTATACAGCTGTACTGTCAAGATCCTGCATTTACTAGTTTCCAGTAACCCAGCTCTCTGTGCTGAGGGTATCTGTTCAGTTTGGATGCTATTGGTGGTGCAAAAGGACTCAGTGATCTTTAGAAAAAGGCTAGTGAATTGGGAGTTGGATTCATTGTATGGGATTGGAAGGCTGAAAAGACATTGCAAGTCTTTCAGAATAAGAGAATACACAGAGATGGGTTTTTGCAGGCAACATCATGCCCTCATATGTCCTCTTTGAAGCCAAAGTTATAAAAACCTTACTGTTTTAAAAATATATATTGTAAGTATGTCTACTTTTCTCATTTCAGATATTTCATGTTTCAAACTTGCAGAGCTGTCAAAAGTAGTGGAAATTTGAGGGAAAAAATGTAATTCTAACCTCTCTCCCCTTTTTAGATTTATATTTCATCATCTTCGCTTTTATTCATCTAGAAATACTAAATCAGTCCTTGCATTCATTTAGCAATTCTACCTGACTTCTGGGTTAAACATGCCAAGTAACTTTTTAAAAGCAAGAATATTTGTGATTTCTTGATAATTCCTTGCAAAAGCAAACAACTCTTTGGAACAATGACCATGCTTATCTTTGTCTCTAGAATAGTCCGAAATGGTTTCTTACAATTGACTGTGTTGGGAGTTGTCAATGACCAGCAGTACCTTTGCTGTTTATGATTTTAAGTGTTGATGAAGCAACCTATCAGCTTTAATAGATGTGTGCCTTTTCCTCCTGTGGCATGACTGGCACAGTTGTAGATGCTCCTCTTTTTTTTGGTGTTTATATCCTGTCTTTTTTCCTGGTTTTCTTTCTTATTTTTATTTTTCTCTTATGTTTCTTTCTCTTTGATGCCTAACATCAAGCATCTCTGTCAGTTCCTCCTGACATTTTTCATTCTCCCCTTCTCTTTTTTGGCCTGTTCAGAGAAAATGCTGTGCGTTGCCCAGGGCACATGTCTATGGGAGAGGCACAAGAGCAATACTTGAAACTGAATTTGTATGTGGTTGTACTAGGAGCAATGCTCTAGGAGTCTGTCTGCTTTTTTATTAGCAGCAGAAGTAAGTCAGGGGTTATAAATAACACTAGGCATCATGTTTCCCTTTTTGTGGGACATTTCATGGTTTTGAAATTTTCTCTATTCCAAGGGGAGAAGAAAGGTAAAATAAATTGTTCTGCAAAACTGGAATTTGGATAAAAAAAAAAAGAAATGCAGTATTTTATTTCCTCATATCAGTATATTTAATCCTAATGATAAGTTTCTAGACATTCATTATTTTTACATGTAAATTAGTGAAGTGCACAAAATAATCATGGAAATGAAACGGGTACTGACTTTGCCCGATAACTCAAATGACTTGCTTCACCATTATCACATCCTTCCTTTAATTTCTTTTTCAACGATCTTTTAACACTATTCAGAAGTTGAATCAAAAGTTGTAAGATAGGATAGGACAAAGCACAAGGCTTCTGGTTGAGATAAGAGATAATTTTTCTTGAAGGACAGGTAGGGATGAAGAGAGGACAGCACAGCATTGCATGTCCAAACCACATGTACTTGCTCTAAAGCTGAAGAGAGATGAGGGTCAAACTTCTTGAATAGCTGTGTGGAAATACACAAAAGACGCTGAGGAAGATGTTTTTGAAAGTTTGTTTTTGACAGAAGGGCCCCAAAGACAAAAAAAAAAATTGAAATAATGGAGGATTTTAATTTCCTTGGCAGTTAAGTAATGTTGGGACACAGATAAGACTTCCCAATTTGTTGTGATTGTCACTGTTATCCCTACATGCTTAAAAAGTTAATGCAGCCATCAGTTCAGGTTTTATTATGGCTGAGGACGCATGGGTGAAGGAAAACAGATTATAATTGGTGTGATTGTGAGATGGTAGCATGCACTGTTTGAAGAAGAGGAAGACGTGAGAAAAGGACAATAGGGATAATCAACGTTAATAAAAAGATTGTCCAACTTCATATGTTTAGGGAATTAGTAATGCTTTTGGAAAGATAACACGAAGAGTAAAGAATGGCAAAACTACAGAGTTCTGTGAAGATGAAGGCATAATAAGGTATCGTTATGGTTCCCATGGGTTATCTTTACAGATCTTGAAATCAGAGAGGAATTCTAAAAAAAAAGTGGTGAAAAAAAGGACTAAGGAGGAGTGTAAAGGTGTAATGAAGTAAGTGAGTCTAAAATGAGGCTGAGGTGCAAAACAACTCATATCAAGGGTCATAAAAAGCTACAAGAAAAGTGTAGATATAGCAGAAGACAAAGGAAATTGTAAGGTGATTACTTAATGGAAAAATGATATTTTAATGTTTTTACTGACTGAATTGAAGATGACTTTATAGAAACTATTCATTAATGGTAACTAGACTATTAAAAACATAGTTGTAGTAGTTCCAGTTTATTTAGATAAATCTGAGGCACTCCACCAGAAAAGATTCAACATAGAGAAGTACTGAGTACTTCCAGTGTGGCTACAAAATGAGGTATAACTGGTGAGCATCTCCAGGGACAACTTAGAATTCTTGTGGATAAAAAAAAAAAACACAAACGTTTATCAAACAATACTGTTGTGCTCTTGCAAAATTGATAGCAGCTTCACCTTCTTGGAACAGTATTGCAAGTTTTGGGCAAGACACTTTAAAACAAAACAAAAGAATGGAAAACAACTGAAAATCCAGAGGAGAGCACCTAGTACGATGAAAGCTTAGTAAAAGATGACCCATGAGAAAAGATTGAAAGAATTAGGTTTGTCTTCTATGAAACTCAGAAGATGGAACAAGGGTATATCAGTAGAACAGACACAATTAAAAGAAGAATATGATCACATGTTCACTCTGGAAAGATAAAGGAAATGCAATTTAATTTTCTGCACTAAAAATTAGATTGAGTATTGGGAAATGGTTTATAATCTAAATATGATAATGAATATGAACTGCTTCCTTGGTTACTTTCTTGCATCGCATTACCTCTCTGTCTTCACATTTGGTACTGCTATTGTTTTTTATTCTTGTATTAAGATCCAGAAAAGAATACTTTTGGGTATTTGGGTATTTTCTTTCTTCAGTTCAGAGGAAAGAGCCTAGTTTGGAAAAGCTGGAGGCAGTAAACACAGAGAAACTACTATAGCAATTGCAACTGTAAAGTATTTGGTTAAATTCTTCCCAGCTGTGATAACACTTGTCAGAAGAAGGAGAAGAGAGAAGCAAAGCAGGAATAAAAGGTCTTGAAATTTTTGCAGGAGAAGTAATAAAAATATTTGGAAAATACAGCAAGAGTACCTGTTTTGTCAGTAGTGAGAAGCCTTAGACAGAAAGTTAGTGCTCAGGGCCTGGGGAACTCTGAGCCATATTCAGATGATGTTATCCACATCACTTGAATGCGAGTCAAAAATTTTAGACAGCAGTTGACCTTGTTCTTCCTTTTTGGACAGATGACACTTTCCAAATGATGCTGGTCATGCTGCCAGCATATGAATTTCTAGACCTTCAGCTGATTAATAAAACTTTCCCAAACTCAACCTAGGTGATCAGTCAGAAGAAAGTACAGAAAAATATTATTGGTGCCTTTTCCTCTCCCCTTTCAGAACATTCACTCAAAACACATTTCTGCTAATCCTCTTCTGGATGTTTCTTATTTCTATTGTTTTCATAGGTGTCTCTTCACCACTGTTTCACTGTCTGTAGGAGGCAGTTTGTTATATCAGGCATGAGAAAGTGTCCCATCATCTCTCTTCTGGTGTGACGTATTTCTTACTTTCCATTTCTATCCTGCAGCTCCATTGCTTCTGTTAGTTGTTGTTTTCTTTCTTTTTATCATGTCAGACATGACCAGTATATCTGTAGTTACTCATCCCCTTGATTAGAGAATCAAATGGCTTCTTAACTATCATATGGTCAAATTTTTTTTCTTATTTTCCTCTATAAAATATTTTTCAAAGATTGAGAAAAATGAGCAGAAAATAGAATGGTAATTATCAGATAAAGTCTATCTCAGCAAACTACTGTTTCCCCAAGGGTAGCATGTAGGAAGGTGTTAGATAATGCATGATGAACAGTGTTTTCCTAGCACAGGACTTGTACAGTAATCTTGGGGAAACTTAGGCCTTCTGAAGAAAGATCCCTTATGAATGCAGTATTTGTTCTCCACTTTTGTTTGGAAAATTGTTTTCTTTTTTTTTTTTCTAGAAATTCCTGTGTTATGTGCACTTCAAGTGATCAACAGTTAGACCCACAAATGTGTGCAAAATTGTTATGGCTTCATTTTCCCTTGGGTAGAACCAGGACTGTCTGATAGACTGGAATTCTGTTCAGTCTTTCTCTACATATGGAAGTGCCAAAAGATTTTATTTATTTTTTTTTTAAGCAACAATCTGTATAATGATGCTTGTGTATACTCTGATAACAAGAAGTTAATAAATCATTTACACTTCCCCATGCCTTATTTTTTCTTGGGGAAAAAAGCAGACTTTTTAATGACAGTTGACGAATGCAAGTAGGGCAAATGTTTCAAATTATACAAAAATGCACAGACTAAAAAAAGTAAAAAAAAAAAAGTTGAAAAGAAATACAAGGAACATAGTGTGGAAAATTTTGTAAGATTTAGCAAATTACACAGTTCAGTGCAAAACTTAACTACTTGCAATTACAATTTATTCCAGACACTATGTTTACTACGTGCCCAAAGAAATCCTGCTTCTCTTCTTTCTGCTGCTATCTTTGAGTCTGCAGAATTTTTATTTCTTTCTTTATTGTCACAGAAAAATATAATTTTCTTACATATACTTGCAAGATATAAATATACATGAAACTGTAGTGCATGTGTACCTGTATCCTGCTCAAAGAAATTTGTAGGGTTCAGAATTGACCTGATTCTGAAACAGTCTTAGCTAGGAACAAGGTTAGATGAGCTTCGATGAGTTGTATCAGTGAAATACACATTAAAATCAATGGGG
>WHYT01017789.1:146470-250019 GCA_009806455.1 Tetrax tetrax | reverse complement strand
GGGGGGGGGTGGGGGGTGGTGGGGGGAAGCCTCTAGGACCAAATTAATTATTTACTCCTTTGTCAGTTTCATATTGTAAAGAAAATTTTCGTATTCTGTACAGGCAAGAAAACATATTACTTTTAAATAACTATATGAACAGACTTTAATTGTAAGACTCGTGTGAAACATTTTTTCTCCTGTGACTCCAAGGCTTAGAAATATTTCATGGATATATGTTGTTATTCTGATGGGTGCAAAAGTAAGAGCCAACTTCACATATACTTGTTTTTCCTTTTTTTGGCTTGAGTTGTTTTGTTGGATTTTTTTTCCTCTATTTGTCAGAGTCAGAATGCAGGTGACCTTTGTGTGTGACATTTAAGGTTTCACGTGCTGCTAAACCAGGATCGTGAGCTTTCTGGAGAGGTGTCTGCAGGGTCTGCCTGTGCCAGGCAGGGGAAGGGGTGCAGAGCCCTGGCCAGGGAATCCACAGCCGGCTGCTCAGGTGTCCACACAGGAAAAGGTGGCACTCCTGCAGTTGGATTTAGCCTAATTTGTGTTCTGAATTTGCTTCCAGAGGCTCCTGTTTTTCTCCTTTGGCTGTATAGTGACTGGGCTTTTACATTCAGGGCTCACTTGGTGCCTATAGCCAAGTGGGAAGAACCTGGGTTAATATGTCTAACGTAATTGATCTCCTCTGCTACCTTACCTCTGGAAATCCCATGGAGGAAGCAGTTCTGGTGTGCTGTGAATAGGCTTCTGTGTCTCCAGTCAAGCATTTTGACACAGGTTATGAGATGTCTTTGAAAGGCTGTGCATCACTTGGGGAGGACACAAAATGTGTGTGGTGTGTAATGAACTGAAGGTTTAGATGATTCCTGATTTTTTTTATTTTTTTTTTCCCGGCTTCCAACCACTCAGTCTGAGTTTGCCTGCCAAGAAATGCAGCCTAGGAGGTTATGAATTTATCCCATGATATTGTCTCCCCCTCAGACCATAGCTTAGCCACATATGTGGCTTTAACACCCCTTAGCAGTCTGGGAGGGATCTGTAGAGCTTGTGAGTCTCCTTCGGTGTCTCCCTGCAAGGCTACAGGTGCTGCCCAGCATTTTCTATTAAGCCTCAAAATCTTTGGCTTCTGTAAGAATATATTTATTTTCTGTTTTCATGCCACACCAATTCATTGTCATTAATGCAATGAATTTTATCTTCTGCAAAGTTAAAAATTCGTGTCCCTAAAAAAAATGATGGGAAATTGGCAAAGAAGAATTAAATTGAGCCAAAGCTACAGTACTAGTCAACCGTAACAAGTAATTATAATAACCCCATGGTTATTTCACTCACAGCTTGACAGAGAAAATGGCAAGAAAACAAATTCTTTTTTTCCTTGTATATTAAATTACTGGGCCAGATGCAATTCTGCTGATGCTACATCACAAGGTGTGGACTCTGTTGACCAAACAAGTACAGCAACATGAATTATTTGCAGCCCCCTATCCTGCAAGGGGCTCAGAGCCGTGCAGCCAACACGTGCTGGAGACGGGCTGATGTGATGTGCAGACACTGCTGGTAAAGAGCTGGGATGGAAGGCTCCTCCCTGCAGAGAATGCACGGGGGGGAACGAATGCAGTCAGTGGTGCCACTGCCTCTCTTTCCTCACAGTGAACTCCTGACAGGAAATAACCATCAAAAGCTGTACTGCTGTTAGTGTTTCAGCATCAGCTAAGCCCGTGATTTTCAAAGTGAAACAGGAAGTCTTGTTTTTGTGAGGTTTTTTTTTTAAATATTAATTATGTAAGGCATGTAGTTGAGTTGGCTTCAGTCACAACGTAAGGGCAGTAGATGCAGGCTCTGTCCCTGGATGGATTAGGAGGCTGGGACACGGAAAGATCTGCAGAGAAGTTTTAGAAAGCACGAAGCATGGAAGCAAGAGCCACCTGGCCTTGAGATCTCCTTGTATCTTATCCCATATTATTCTGTGTGTGGAAATTTGCATTCCTAAATGTGTCAATCTTTTCAATGAAGTTCCTTATATTTTTTATTTGCAAATACAGCTAACATCGAAATACTTCCTTGAGTCATTATCAGGATTAATCTGCAGAAATTGTCCACTGTTCTTATGGGAAAAGTACTTTCTGGGCCATAGTGTAAGGGCCATAGTTCCTAAAGATGGTTATGTTTTTTGTTTTTTGTTCTGAGGATGTAGTGAGGTTCTATTCTGTTAAACCAAAACTCTTTCTATAAAAATTTGGTTTGAAGGCTCTTGTGTTTCGCTTAAACCTATTGAGACCATCTTGGTGCTTTTCTGTGAGGCATGTTAGTATTGCCAAGATAGATGGTATTGGGTTAAGCTGTTTTCTTTTGTTTCAAATGATCTGTAAAAGAATACCATTGTTATTAAACAAAAAAAAAAAAAACAACAACGTTTGGACTAGACTAAGCATGTTTATCTCTAAGCTTTTTCTTCTGTTGTCTGTTTAAAAACATTTATCAAATAATGAAAGGAATACATCAAATATCTGAACAAGTATATGTTTTTAAAAGACTGTGTCTCCATTCACAGGAAATCACTGATAACGAAATATTAGAGTTGGTACATAGTGCTCTGGGGAGGATGACAGTTATCCGGCAAATTTTCCCTCTCTCAAGAGACAATAATCAGAGATGCATGAGGAACAATCACCGGATATCATCACTGTTGTGCGACCCACAAGAAGGCTATCTCCAAATGCTGCAGGTCAGTAGCTGTGCCCAGCAGAAACATCCATCTTTGGAATTTGACATGAGATAATTTCTGTGACTGTATTATCTCAGAAGAAGAATAAAATGAGTACAGATAAATCTGGGCATGTAACCTTTGGTCAACTTTTTCTGAATTAATTATTTATTTTATTTCCCAGGACTGAGTGCTTCAGATGTTGTTATGTGTATAAAGTACTAGCAAGTGGTTGCACTAACTCAAAGCTCATTTGGGATATTTGATTCTCTTAAGAACTTTTTTCAATTTGAAAAAAGAAAAAAATTATGCCATTACAGTCTTGTGTGTTTGTTTTTATGCACATTAGACATCTGTTGTGAAAGAGTTAATCTGGGAGGATAACAGAACTCTGATAAGTATTGGGCTGTGGAGCATTTCATATTTAGTTAAATGGACTGAATCCAGTTGATACATTCAATCTGTCCTGTTTCAGTAGTCTCAGAAGTCGCTAACAGCTGATGATTGTCTGAGAGTGTGAAATATGCATCACTTGCTCAAGTTTCAGATTTTGGTAACAGATTTTACTTCAGTGTAAGCAGCATCTCAAGATTTCTTGGCAATTTATCCCAGATATCAGAATTTTTCTGATAATTTAAATACAATTTTAGGTGCTATTTCCAAGGATAGTGACATAATTTAGAAACACAGGTCTTGGGCTTTCAATGAGACTTCCTGTGTTTCTGGTTTACTTTAGACACCATTCAGAATTTCATTTTTAGCACTGTTGAAGCTGTTGGATAAAACTGAAAACTTTAGTGAGACTGAGCATATAAGCTCAACTAGAACCTTTTTATTGAAAATTTAGTCTTAACCTGAGATGGATTGAGTGAGGACACAGTGGCTGAGCCTGTGAGCTGGCAAGCATGGGGTATTGTGTGTTAGTATGAGTCTAGAAAGGGCTTGTTTAGGCTGTGGGGAGGGGGCTGTTGACAGTCTGGGCTGCTGCAGCCTGGTCAGGAAGGTGATGCAGGGCGAGGGGTCCTTCCCACAGGGCAACTTGTGCTGCAGAGCAAGGAGTGAGGCTCATGAGAAGCCGGGAAAGGCAGGGAGATTGTCAGAAAGAGAAGTGAGTAGGTCAAGATTTTCCAAGGAACATGGATGGGGATGTTTGTTTTACTTGTTTGTCCCCTACTAAAAAATTGTAACTGCAGAGACTAAAATCCATTGAGGGAGGATATAGATGTTTCATCCTCAAAGAGAACCACTGCCTGATTCAGGTTCTGTCATAGCAGTGGTAAAGTTTGGGAAATGCTCATCACGTGCACTCTAGTTCTGAGCACTGGTCTGTTCTTTCTGCACAGGAGAAAGTCTATGCTTATCCTGGCTTAGGAAGAAACAACACTTTTGATCTTTGTTAGTAACTGATATATGCTGGAATGAGAACAAAGACCACTTCTTTCAGAGGATCAAAGCAATTTCCAGTATGTTGGAAAATTTATCTATCCTGCACTAACAAATCACTCATTGGGGAACAATCTTACATTACAGCAGGATTTTGAGTATTGCTGTCTATGCTGGTTTATGCATAATCTAATTCAGAGACTCATCTGAAGGGCTCTGGCAGAGCTCTCGAGCAAGTTCTTATTTACTAAAGCAGTAACTGATGTGTTAGCATGAATAGCCTCATGCCCTATTTCTAAACTTCACTGACAAGGACCCTGTAGGAAGGACCCTCTTCATGCTGCTTCACAAATGTGGGTTTTGAGAAGCAAAACATGCTCAGTTTCTGTCTTCCAGAATTATACCACCTTAGAAACTACCTTTAGGAGAATGAAACAGTAATGTTTCAATAGTTCCTTCTCTACAAACTTACAAAGAGATATAAAGAAGTGTGAAGGTATAAAGTTCGCCTTTTGGAAGCTGATTCCATAGCTGTCATGTCCAGCTACACTGGAACAAAATATCTTGAGAAGTGAAGGGCACATGTGAGGTCTCTCAAACTATCTGCCCCCAGTATATCTTATGTTATCTTTAGGTTTCTACAGATTGACTATAGGATGCTTTCAGCACGTGCAGTTACATCTGAAATATTCTGTTGCTGCATTTTTTTTTTCGTAGACTTTGCCAGAACATCTTACGTAACCCCTTGTGGGCATACAGCTCATATTAATTTCCAGGTATGACTGACATGCTATTAATGGTCCTGCAATTCAGGTACTTCCAATTGTCTGTTTCCCTTTTCTTACTTAAAAAATAGTTTTGACCTTTTGCTGTACAGAAGTACACCACTAAATTACCCCTGCTGCCAGAGGCTGCAGTAGCTCCCAGCTCTGTGTCAGGCTGGATGGATCCCACCGAGGCAGTGACCGCCTGCCAGCACCGAGTCCTTGGGTTGCTTTGAAGCAGTTTGATTAACACCACAGTTTGGAAATCCCTGGCTCATTCTCCCTTGGGCAATCTCATATTAATAATTCTTTGTTGTCAAGGTAACTTCCCAGCTATTGTTGGTTAATTATTTATTTAATGACTTTGAAGAAGAATAAGCTAATCTCTGTCAGCCTCTAGCTGTAAGAATTTTATGGGGAGAATTTAGCGTTTTTAACAAGCTCGTAAAGAAAGAAACATTTACGTCATGGATTATTAACTTTGTTCTGGATAAATTAATGGAAATCTTTTTGGAACAATTTTGTTCTCAGCGTCTTTAGTACCATATCCTTGGAAAGTTGTTTTTTAGTGGGTGATCATCACAGTTTGGCATTCTGACAGGGCTTTTAAAGATCAGACTGTTCTGCAAGCTCATCCAAAACCTCATCTGTTCTGAATGCTTTGTGGAAATCCAATCTTATTCCATCAACCCACTTGTCAAAATTTTTCTCATGCCCTTATTTCTTGCACGTATAATATACCCAGCTGGGCTTCTGCTTCAACTGGAGAAAAAGTTTTATAAAGTTTCCTGTCTTGGTCATTTTATTTGACTTCAGAGAACTACATTTATCTCTTTCTTATTGTTCATATATGATTTTCTGTATCCGTCTCTTACTTTTTTTTTTTTTGTAAGTGGGAAGTAGACAGTTTAGAACTTGCTGCTTTCCATTGGTGATGAGTATTTGGGCCATCAGCTTTGTCAGCATTGCCTCATCTGGAGAGAGAAGACTGAAGCACTTCAGGATTTATAGTTAAATCCAGTTAGTCCTGGATACACCTAGTATGCATCCCTGCACGGTATCTGAATGATGTTTAGTGGGATTACTGCTATTGAACTGTTTGCATTATTTCACACACAGTTTTACAGAGTCAATCTGAATACATTTTAATGCATAGTATGCTTCTTTCCAAAATCTTTCCCTTTAAATATTAGTTTTGAAACCTGTCCACAAACTTGATTTTTGATGACGATCTTTTTTCTTTTGTCAGATTATTAATGATGTACTCAGTTATAGAATCTTTTTTTTTTTCCTGGTTATATTTTGAAGAAAGATTTCTCTTTAGAAATATAATTCCCATTACAGTTTGTTTCTTCCCATATTTACCATTTATACAGTTAATAAGTTCAATCTATGCGAGACTGTTTATATTAAAATATATTACAGGGACACAGTGTATCTGAAATCAGTTAGCATAGTCCAAAATATATAGTAAGATTAAAAATGCAAAAAGAAAACCCCAGCAAACTGTGTCATAAAATTAATGAGGTTATTCCTCACAGGATTTGGAGTTCAACCTCTCTCCTGAAGAACTATTCCAGGCATTGCTTTGACGTGTTTGAAGAGAAGATGATGACAAGTGTGGGAGGGTATTCATTGAAACAGCTACTTTTCTCCCTGTGTAAATATTTCATTCTTCAAAGACCTGACCATCAGACATCTTTGTAGGCATCACTTAGCAGTTACTCCTACCAAGCTGTGTTTTTATTTATGAACTATCTTCTCTTCAGGAATGATTACAGTTTAACTACTGTAAGTGGAGCTATTTTTTTGGAGATGTGTTTGGCTGCCTAAACTTAAGGACCTAATCCTGCAGTTTTGTCCAACTAAATAGCCTTGGTCTCATTGGACATATTTACACTGCTGTTATTACAGAGTTATTAAGTGCTACTGAGGGCAGTAAATATTGACTAAACCCTATTAAAGCATTCACTGTCTTGCATAAAGGATTGATGAGTCACAGTTTTCTTTTCCTTTCATTACAAAGCTATATTTTATATATATATATATATTTTATATATATTACAAGTCTCTTTAGTAAAGTTTAATTTGGACTTTTGGCCAGATGTTCAGTCATAGTGAAACGATTTCTGAGTATCACATGAATTAAAAGTGTCCTTCAACTGACTTTACTGTCCATTGAGCAACATAATTTCTCCCTGAAGCCCAATGGCATGTGTTTTATACAAGGTGCGTTAACAGAACTGGTTAAAAAAACCCCAACCAACTGCAGGTGTCTTTTGGGCACGTGGGATTTTGTGAGCACTCTGAAGGCTAGAACCCCAGGGATGTTCTGGAGCGAGCTTTTCCTCTGTACTCAGCCTGCCTCTTTTGACTGCTGGAGTTCTCTATTTGCATAATTATTTCACTGAGTTTTTGTTCGGTGCTCTGTCAGGGAGCAGACAACAGTGGCTAGAAGAAAGGGTCAGTACCTCAATTTTTCATTTTTTTATTGCCTCTGAAACCCAATTTGCACCCATATTTATTTATAAATGAGGTAGAGTAAAATAACAGTCTTATACTCTGTTTTGCAATTCCAGTTTTACCTCTTGTCCTCCTGTCTGACTTTTAGTTGTGTTCAGTTTTCTTTATCAAATGTCTCCTCCTAGACTTACCCGGACAGTTAGCATTAGCCGTGCCAAATTCTTGAGACATTTAGTGAGCGAAGCCAATGCCTGCAGCTAACAAGCTTGAGCATTACAGCGTAATCCAGGCCTTGCATTGTTGTTAACATGTTGTTATAAAATGTACTGCGTAAGAAAACACTTATAATTATGATAAATACTCATAACAAATAGCTGAAAGACAATGAACATTCAGAGAACAGAAACTGTTGGTAGAGAAAAGTGGTGTGAGATGCGTAACGCAGTAAAAGGGGAAAAAATTAAAAGGATAGAAAAGCTGTTTATCAAAGGAAAAAAATATTCTGAGTGTGCAATCTTCCAAAGAAATCTTTGGAAGCTTCATTGTTTGCCTGAGATATTTAAGACTAGAATGGGCAAAGCACTAAAAAATACACTAGTTAGATTCCTTACTGTCAGATGACTTGAATAAATATATAATTGAGGTCTAGTTTTCTATGGTTTTAGGAAAATTTTATTCAGATTTTCATTTGCCTCAGTGAAAATAAATACCCCTTTGGAAGTTTGAAGCTGACATTTGAGTCTTTAATGAACGTTTGCTTTTTGACTGGTTTTCTTGTGAATGCCACGCTGCGGGCTGTGATTTTGTTCTCCATGAGCAGCAAAGCATGGATTTAAAACATAGGCATTCACACAAAGTCTCACAGTGGGCTCTGCAAAGTAATTTAAGGAAATGGGATAGGTCAAATTTTCAGTCTCTCCATCCCTGCAAGCACGCCGTTATACCATCAGTAAATCGTCGATCTGCACTGCTCCTAGTAAGATGCATCCTGGCATTAGAGACAGAAGTGCGTAAGTGTGTTTTGGCAGTACTTGAACTTTGAACACTGAAACAGTTTTAGGGCACACTGGTGTGTGTATATGCAAACACGATGATATCACTCCCCAGGCAGAAAACGCTTCTGCTACTGGCAGGCTGCGCTTGGTCTGGACTCCTCTTCCATCTGCTTCATCCTTGGACCCTGCTGCTGTGCCCACTCACAGGGTGATTTTGGCAGCAGCAGGGTAGAGATGCCCAGCTTGGGAATGAGTCTTTGAAGCAGTGGCATCTGGGTGTCAGCTTGTCTTCCCAGCTGGTCTCTCCAACGGTCTTGTCTGGCTTGACTTCTGGGTCTGCTGGCAGCTCAGAAGTTGGGGTCAGTCTTTGTGGCTTGCTGGCCTTCCCAGAAGAGCACTTGTCTATTATTAGATCTTCATACATAACTTTAAAAGTAAAATCACTCTGGAAAATCTCATAAAACTGACATAAAAACCTCTATAAAATGACATTTAATAATGTGATAGAGATTTCTGTTCTTATTGAAAACTTCTACTCTGTGCTGTTAGTGTATGGTGGATTTTTTTCTTCATTGCAAAATAAAGGTTCGTAAAGTCTGGCATAATTTTTAGAAGATATATTAGAACATGCCTAAAATTGCTCATGTACAGGGCAAACTCTATCGGTGAAAGTCACTGTCATTCTTATAGCAGACAGATCAAAAAAGCATTTCAGTCACAATACCTCCAGCTCTTACATCTCTCAACAATGAAGTGAAGGAGGAACTGAAAATTACTCTTTCTTCCTCCAAACAGAACAGAAATTAAACACTTCATTCTAATGTAGGAATTTTTGTTCTATGAAGGGGAATTTCTACAGGTGGAGATATCTCCTTCCCCACTTCATTCCCCCTGTGAATACATAAATAGGGGAAGTAAGAAATGCTCCAGAGCTTGGAAAACCCAAAGTAGTCAAGCACATTGCCTTATTTTTTCTTCTGTCTTGCTTTGCTACTGATTCTGAATGCTACCTGAAGATTAATTATAAAATTTACTATTTTCTCATGCTTCTGACAGCACTAGTGGCTGATCCCTCAAGTATCTCACAAATTCCCTTTTGGGGGTCCTGTTTGTATTCAGAGAGAGTTTGATAGTTAGATGAAAATGAAAATATGTTTGCTGTTGCAGTAACAAGTGCATCCAGGCTTTGTTCTCTGAACTGTTTTTCTGTTCACAGCAGTGCTGTTCTGGAGGTTATAGTATACTTGTGTTGCAAATACAATCTAGTACATACGTAGAGATTTTGCTGAATTGAAAGGAATATAATAGGAAATAAAGGAAATTAGTATAGCCCTGGATTTACTGTGAGACCAGGCCAGAATTTCTGTCTTGTTTTAACTAACTTTTTTTTTATACAAGAAAATACATATATAGTATAATGAATTAGGTAGAGAGTGAATATGATTTTGAAAAGAGGAACATATTCAAGAAGTTTAAGTATTCTTATTTTTCTACCTCAGAAAGGAGTTCTGAAAAAAGAAGATAAAAATATACTTCACAGCAATTTAATAATATATCTTACTGTAGGTATTGAAGGAATCAGTAGTTTCAGCTACATGCACACAACCCTACTCAGGCATCAGATTAGACCTGGTTCTGTAATTCTGTTTTCTAGCACAAAGCTGGTTCCCATTTGGGATTAGACAAAAGCATCCAATCTATACTGCTGTGGATGTTCAGGAGCTGGGTTTTGCTCTGTATGCTGTGAAGGATCAAAAGGACATTGTTTTCCAAGTTTCCAGGATATTTTTTGTTGTTCTTGATTATTTTTTGCACTTAAAAGAAGTGATTCTTGACCTTGAGGACTACCAAAATAATACTATCATGTGAACATCCTGCCTTCTCTTGTTTTAAATAAACACACTGTTTACACACTGAATTTTATCACTATGCAGACCCAGATGCTTTGAGTCATAGTTTGTCAGTTTTGAAGGATTCTGCCCTTAATAGGGTGAACCTGTACCCTTTGTGTTAATTTGTGACTTGACTAGCAGACAGAACAAATATAATATTAAAAAAAAGAGAACTTTAAAAAAATATTACAAATCCAGCCTTAGTTGTGGAGAATTTGCTGCTGTGTTTTGTTTTTTCCACCTTGCATATTTTATATTCTAAAAAAGAAATGTTGATGGTGTGAATAAAATCCAACTTACTCTTCCATAGGATACTGACTCTTCAGTGAGTAGGGGATAAAAAAGGGGTAAAATGTGGTAATGCATGTGTGTCATTTTTACTGGAGTAAATTCTCGGAGTATGATTACACACAGACAAAAAAAAAATAATTTTGCTGACTAAAAAGTACCAAACATTTATTTCTTGGATGAGACTTGCAGTAGAAGAGAACTGGAATGGCAAAATACCAGTGGATAAGTGTATACAGCAGGATGTGCCCGATAGTCTTGCCATGGCAAAAAGTAACTTGCTGTGTCCTCTGCAACGTTTTCTTCTGCCTTGGTACCTGTCTCCAGATGTATGACAGAAGGACCTAAGTAGGAAACTCCCTTTCTTGCTGTCATTCCATTTATATCATTATTTCAAAAGAAAATAATGAAACAATATTGAACAAAATCTGTTATAGATCTAACTGAAATATGTGGATTAGGTCGGTAAATAAGTGACTGTTTTCTTGCACAGCATAGGGTAATTCGGCTTGGATGCATGGTCATGTAAGCTAAGATCTTCAAAAGCAGTTCTCTCAAGCTGTCAATCCATTACACATGCAGAGCTGTGACTGCTTCTCTAAGAGCATAACAAGTAGAAGAAGGAAAGTAGTGTATGCAAGTACATCTTATATTTTGCCCTACAGCTCTTTGCTAGCACACCAAGCAAAACTGTTTTGGGGAATGAGGTTGCAGTTTTCCAGAACAGAAAAAGAACATTACCAAACTGAGAAAATACAAAGCATTTCTGATTTGAGGCTGTTCCAAGGCAACGGCCAGTGAGTTGTCAGTTAAAAGTGAGAGTGTAAAATCAAATTCAATAGAGAGTGAAGAGGATCATGATGGCACATAGGAAATACCATTTTTCCTTATGCGTGTAAGTGTGTCAGTTTTGTGGTGTGTCATTTGGGGTGGTTTATTTTGTGGGTTTGGGGTTTTGTTTTGAATTTCTCTTTTGTGGAGAGTAGTTTCACAGAGAAGAGAAAAAGTGCCCTGTTGAATAAGGATTTGCCTGCCAGCTTTATTTGAATGTCATTTTGAAAATATTTGCAGAGTAGGGAGACAAATGCAACTGAGCAGAAGATACTTAGTTGCTGGGACTCTTATTAACTGTTTAACTACTTGCTTTTCTTAAAAAGAGAGGAATATCTGGGAAGTAGCTGCTTTGGAAACTCTTTTAAAAGGAAAAGGATTAACTGGATAAAAGAGCAAATGGGAAATGTGCACTGCTTGTTTAGGAAGGCTGGAGAGAAAAGGAAGGAAAGAAGATGGCAATGTCAGATGGGAGAGGTTCTCAGTGATAGTGTCTCATAGAGTTTGCATTATTTTTGCATTAAGATCCCTTTTTATGATTAGTCACGTAAATAAGTGGGTATATTTTCCTCCTATTTTGATTTTTTCAAAATAAATTTTTGGTTTTATATCTTTTGTTCAGATTTACTTATACTAGGTTTTTCAAAGTGCCTAGGTTCTCAGTTTGTGTTGAATTCCAGATTATGGAACATGAAACATTTTGTTTCTGAAGATTAGGATCTTAAGAGATCGGAATTTTACTTGGAGCCAGTGATGCAACAGTAATATATGTTTAAGCTTTCACAGCTGAGTGACACTTTCAGAGGAAGTAGGCACCTGCATTGACTTGTATGTGTAGCCCTTTCCTGGTCCTTAGACACCATGTGCTATGGTGAATTAAAGAAATCCAAAAGATAAATGGCAAATTTGTGGATCATCATGGGTAAAGCCTTCAGCTAGGAGAATATCTTTTTAATTATAATTTTAAAAATCTGTATCTGCCAACTAATGCTAACTGGATATTTCCGTTTAGTAAAGAGTGAATCAATACCCCTGAATCTGCTTAGATTTGAAGAAGAGTACATGTAAATTCTGGAAATAGGTGAAGAGTATCTAATTATTTTTTTTTTTCAAATCAATTCTCTCAGCAAGCTTTCACTGCTGAAGTTTTACCAGTTGCGGTGGATACTTCTGCATGTCAAAGATCTGATCTTGTATTGCTGGCCCTGTCTTTGTTTGAAAAATGAAATACAGAGTAGAGCATTACTAGTGTGATATTCTTATTAGAGCCTTTGTCATCAATTATTGTTCTCTTTATCTCTCATGTAAATTGAAGAATAAGGAAACTAAAATCAATAGCTCAAGAGAAAGCAGAATAGTAACCAGTCTGTTGTATATTTGGTGGAGAGAGATGGTAAGACCAAAATAATACTGTCATTTCTCCTCCCTCTGTTCTGAATAGTTGCATTAGTATTATAACTTGCTGTGCCAGAAATTACCAAGTAGATTTCTCAAATGAACAAAAAGAACAAGAACTTAATTCTATTCTTTTTCTCCTTGCTGAAAGGACTGACCAAGTAGCAGTCCTTGTCTTTCTTTGATAGATAGCTGTACTCCTTCTACAGCTTGAGTTTATATTTGAACTGGGATCTTTTACATCTTTAGAGCACTGCATTGCAGTGGTGTAGGTAATGCACAAGCAATGCAAGTGTGCCAGAGCCCCTTGGCAGAAAAGTAAGTGGGAGTGAGCACTGGTATTTGTCTGAATTGCCTTGTGTGTTGAACGTGTCAAACATACCCAGCTTTTAGTTTTGACTTACGTCTTCTCTTGTTCTGTTTGTTTCCTGCATTTTACAGTTTCTTTGAAAGGATGCTCAAATAAACAAAGAGGCTTATTTTTATTATTGTTTGCAGGTTTCCAACCTGTACCTGTATGACAGTGTGCTCATGCTGGCCAATGCTTTCCACAGAAAACTGGAGGACAGGAAATGGCACAGCATGGCAAGTCTGAACTGCATGAGGAAATCCACTAAACCTTGGAATGGAGGACGATCCATGCTAGAGACTATTAAGAAGGTGAGAATAGATGAACCACAGTTGTGTGAGCAATCGAAAGAGTTGCTTCATTTCTACTTGTGCTTAGCTTTTGAAGAGGCTTTTGACCTCTATTCACCTTTTCTTAGATTTATTACAAGCGATTTACTGCTACCAGGAATGATGTACAGCTCTTAAACAAGTGAATGATTTATTACAAACAAATTACATACACTGCAATGTTGCTCCAATGGTGTGTGTTCTAGTTCTGTTGTTCTCATAGCTATCTTCTGTGGAGGTAGTGTGATTAGGAATAGTCATACAAATTGACTTGTGCATGTATCGTCATAATTTCCTCAAGACAAGAACATAAAGAGCTCAAGGGGCCAACTAATGATAGATTTAAGACTTATGTTCCATTTACTGCAGCTCAACTAGCTTTCAAAGTTAGCAGAGTATTGGTAAGTAACTATTTGTCTACTACAGCCCAGAGCAAAAGGGATCTAATTCAGCTAAATTGTCACTAACAGTTAGACTGTCTTGCAGCATATTGAATTACTCAAATATGGATGGTACAGTGGCTTTGCAGATGCCTGGTAGCTTCTTGTATGAAAGTTATTTGATCACAAATACTAGTGGAAAAAATACTACTTTTTTACTATACTAACTTTAGCAATTATTTGGAAAAAAACCAAACCTGTTTCCCCGTATATATTGAAGAAATGGTTTTCCTCTAGTAAAATGATGCAATTTGATCAACCGTTACGTTATGCTCTGACCAGTCCTAATGATGCTATCCTTTGTTATTAAATTAATTCAAACTTTAGTGTCATTTCAAGCTTCTTTGCTACAAACCCAAGATCAAACTCTGTGATACTTTCACAGAGCTCAGTTGCTCTGAAAGGGCTGTTGTCTCATGGTCCACCAAGGTCCCTTTCCTTTTCTTTGGGGTCTGTCTCTGTGAATGATGAAGACCTGATGACTTTTTTTTCCACAATATACAGTGGATGTATCAGTGCTGAAGCAATTTTCTCACAAAAAAAAAAAAAAAGGTATTTTGTCTTGTGCTATGTTTGAACTATTGAAGACTGTGTAATTGCCACATTTAAGTTCACTGTAAACATTTTCAAAGCCTATCTTGGCATATCTTTAAAGAAGAGGAGTGTTTATAAAGACAAATTTGTTCTATTCTAAAATTTCTGTAATTTATTTCCTTAGGGCCATATAACTGGGCTTACTGGTGTTATGGAGTTCAGAGAAGATGGCGCCAACCCTTATGTTCAATTTGAAATACTGGGCACTAGCTACAGTGAAACATTTGGCAAAGATGTGCGGAGGGTAAAGATAATGCTGCTTTTTTCTGTCTTTTGTTTTCCTGTAAATAATATGCATTCTACTTTAACAGGATAAAGTGTTATTCTTTAAGAATGAATTAGTACTACACTGCAGAAGAAATTTACTGTGAGAGAAATATTTTCTAATGTCTTACACACTTAAATCTTGAAAGCTACCTTTGTATTGGTAGGCAGGAGTCTTGCAAGTTGTTTCCACATGTACAGTAATGATGTAGTGCCATAACACTAATGTGAACATAATAGCAAAGACTGCACAATTCTGCTCATGTATTTTACTGGTAATTAAGATATAATTGATATAACTGTCACTTGCCTTATTAAGGAAGCTAACTGAGAATATAAATTATCTAAACACACAAAGATGTTTCAAAGCATAGCTGCTGCAAGAATTTGAGCTAAATAAATAAAAAACTCTAGATGCTATATCGTGTAAAGTAAATGGTGACCTGTCAATGGTAGCTGGTGGAACAAGGACTGGGGATAAGAAGGCAGATAGAGTGGTTCCATGAGGTTACTAACATAAATTGAACATATTCATGCAGAGGGGATGCTCTGAAAGTACCTGAAACTCTCAATTGAACATTGAGGTTCCAATTGGAACCCAAGCTACAAAATGTCCCTAAACTGGTCAACTGATTGAAATACAGATGTTACCACTGTATGGTTAATAGGTCCTAAATTAAGCAGAGCCGAACAAAGAGGATTCCAGGAAGAATTAAAATTTATGACATTTTCTGTTTTCATTTGACCATTAGTTTCTGTGTTTTGTTTTGATTCATCTGAATTACATGGGTCTAAATGGAAAAATACGCAAAGAACTTGTGTTTACATTATCATCTTGAACAGCTAAACCTGGGATTCTTTTAGAGTCTTATTTGGCACAAGGATTCTGGACATGGAGCCAAAGGCTTGCAATATCTATTAGAATTCAACATAAGGAAAATAAGTATTTGAAATGCATAAAGCTCCAGGAGATATAATTGAAGGACTTCTGTTGCCAAAAAATGTCTCTGAAGACTTCAGGTTGCCTAGGCACCCTCTGGTAGAAAATGGCCAGAAAAGGCTAATTCTCAGTCTACTTTAATTTCTGGAAGATTTCTACTGCAAATGAGGAGGTCTAAGTTTCAAACGCTACCTAATGATGAAAAAAATATCTTAATTTTGGAAACAATGTTGCCTATTGAGTAAAATGATGTTGGCTTAGGAAGTCTGTGAAGGAATTCCTATTCATAAACAGAAGTATACACCTCACTTTACGCACAAGTATGCAAAACAGAAGTGTCTGGTGCCATGTGAGATGCTGTGGACTATCCTTCTGTGTTTCCAACTGCCACTGCAGAAAAGTACAAATGTCCTCTCAGTGCTGCATTATCCCTAGCAGATGGATGCCATGGGGCGTTTGAATTTGGTTCCATTTTGTTACAGATTTCCCAAGTGACTTGAGTAAGTCACATAATGGCTTTGTGCTTCGATTTACCTTTCAGTAAAATTGGCATGATTACCACTCAGAACAGATTTGAGGCCTTAAAGGGAAGTGATGATGTGTGAGTATACATTATTACTTTTTTTCTAACGTACATTTCAAATATGATAACACATATACAAAAGCTCTCACTTCAATATGTGTAGCATACTGACCAAATTGAGATATAATCCAGATGTGTGAAGTGGAGGTAGCTAAAATATCATTCAAAAGGGACCACAAGGCGAAGAAACAGGTAAAATGACTAAATAGCAAAATTACTAAAATGGCTAAACTGATACCCTATTGGTCACTTTTGATCCCTAATGTGCTACTTTGGGATTAGGTGGTTGATATAGGAAGGCTTAACCCTTTGGATGTTAAATGCAGAACATTATACAGTTCCCAGAATGAAAGGGGGTATAAATCTAAATAGGTAAAAAGCTACCGGCTGTGGAATACTACTCAGAGCTAAGATGAAGTTCTGAAAATGATCCTTTTAGCTTAATATATACAGAGAGTAAAAAGTCAGCAATGTGCTAGAGAAGTCTATAGAAGAACTTGGAAGAGATGGTATTTCTTAGAGCAAAATTGCCATGGAACTACTGGTATTCAATTATTTAGATGCCTGACTTTTTATTATTGCAGCAAAAAATATGTTACAGCTCAGAAGTATTTTTAAAAGCTCAGAAAGTCATACTTGTCTTCTTTATATTACTTGAGTGAGAGATCAATTCTGATTTATTCTCGGTTGTTTCCGTATTGGCCTCTCCTCAGATTTAGCTGTGGAGGAACATATTTTTTGATGAAAAACAGAGAGTTCTTTCTGGATGTTTGTTGTTTTTTTTTCTCCATTGTATGGACAACATCTGAATCTATTCATCCCTGCCCAGACCCTACAAAAAAAAACCTTTGCAGTTAGGATCTGTGACAGGGTAGGGCAAAAGAGTTTAACATTGAGTATTGAGCCTTTAGAGGGAATCCAGTCAAAAGCCAGTGGACTTAAAATACTCAGCATCCCTTAGAAAGTTTCTCAGGGATCATTTCCACCAGAAAGATTCCTAAGAGGATGTCCAAGATATTAATCCAAATCTGTCAGTAATTTTCAGGGCCTTTCTGTAGAGGCATCTTGACTCTTTCCAGTTGTCCTAGATCTTGTCGTTCTGCAGACAATTGTTCCTGCTACTAGCTGTGACTGAGTTATGAGTGCAAGTAAATATATGTGTTTTCTCACTTAGCATACCTTCTCCTTTATTCCACAACTCTAACACCATATTTCTGTGGTAAAGGCTGATAGTGGCTTTTGTGTATTTTATGTGTGTGTTTTCATTTTCCTTTGGTTGTGCATACTTAGTGAAAGGGAGACTTCAGAAAATGCTATAATTTCTTTGGTTTAACCATAAAAGAACACAGTATTTCCCTTAAGGTGTACCACCTTGCTTTACAAAAGGCTCAAGGCTTCTATTCACTGTGTGCATGTGGAGGTTGAGAAAGCATGGTGTACTCATGCTTAAAAAAAGAAATCACTGGTGACTTCTCAGGGCATTTGAAAGTTGAAGGATAAGATTGTCAGAGACACTGAAAAAGCTTAAATGCCTAATGCTTGATGATTGCCAGTATAATTTATGTTCCTAATGTCTGTAAACACATTTAAAAATAGCAACCTGAGTATCTGTATATTAAAAAAAAAAAACCCAAACAAACAAACAGAAAAACCCAACTGGATATAAAGAGATAAGGGAACTGTAAAAAGTATAAAACTGTCCTGGTTTCAGCTGAAATTGAGTAATTTTTTTTTTTTTTTTACAGTAGCTGCTGTGTTTTGGATTTATTATGGGATTTTGTATGTGAGGAATATTGATAATAGACTGATGTTATGAGTTGTTGCTAAGGTACCAAGGACTTTTTTCAGCTTCCCAGTTTTCGCTGATGTGCAGGTGCAAGAAGCTGGAAGGGGTATGGCCAGTACAGCTGACCCAAACTGGCCAAAGGAAGCGTTCCATACCATAGATGTTGTGCTTAGTATTTAAGTTGTGGTTGGCCAGTGGGCAAAAATCCAGCAATCACTATTCTGAGATCGCTGCTCAGGACTGTTCCAAGATCACTCTCAGTTCCATTCTGTGATCACTGCTCAGGATGGGCTGTATTGGTCATCTAGTGGTGAGAAATTGTGCATCGTTGTTTATATATTTATATAATAATAATATTAATAATAATTATTATTATTATTATATCTTCCTTTGCTGTACCAGTAAACTGTTCTTATCTCTACTCATAAGTTGTCTTATTTTTACCCTTCTGATTCTCTCCCTAGTCCCACCTGGGAGGCAGAGGGTGAGTGTATGGCTGTGTGGTACTTAGTTGCCAGCTGGGGTTAAACCATGACAAAAACATAATAGAATCAACCAAAAGGAAAAAAAGTAAGAAAATTTAATAACTGATGCTACACTAATGTTTTCAAGTGAATGAAATTCGAGTGAAACATATGGAGCAGAATATATGACACTACTAGCCCATTATGTTCAAAACCCTTTGAGACTTTTGAGATTTGCATTTGTAGAGGATAAATACCTTTCTTCTCATTTCACCTCTTATATCCATCTCCCATGCTAAGGATATATGCACCAATTTCAGCACCAGCCTTACTTGCTGTAATTGCTGGGTTACTCACCATTGAATGCTCAGCCTCTGAATTTAGAGTTACCAACATGCTTCTTTTTTTTCTCTTTAAAATTCTTATTTATTAGTCCTTTATGATTTTTTTTTTACCTACATGAATGTGGAAAGCCTTTCTTGTATGTTTACTGTTTTATGTCTTCTACCTTAAGCTTCCTGAGCCTTTGGTTCATTCCCAGTACTAGCAGTGGCTGGGGGTGATCGTTATGTCATTTTCTTTCATTGGCTCACTGTCCTCATCTGTACGATGGAGTTGAGGGTACTTGTCTACTTTGTAAAATATTTTGAAGTCTGATAGAAAAAAAAAAGGACTCTAGCAAAAAAAAAAAAAAATAGCTGTTAACATTAAGAAATTTAATAAGTATTAAAAACTGTATATTCCTAATTGTATGAGACACCATCCCTTCAGAGCGTGTTTGGAATTGTCAGTGGAGAACTATGTCCCATTTCCACAGCACAAGGCATGTGAAGGAAAGGAGCCAGGACTATGTTAATTCCCTCCTTATTGACTGTCTATATTATTAGTTCTTATTAATGAAAGCCTTGCTGTAACCTTCAGAATATCTGAGCTCGTTTATATTTCTTAAATTTCAGCACTTGGGTAGATTCCATACAATAGAATATTTTAATGATCTGTCTGTGAGAGCAAAAAGAAGTGAGTCGGGACTCCAGGGGATATTCCTAGCAACTCACTAACTCACAGTGAGCTCTTGAGGTGTAAACCTATTTGCTCTCATTTGATCATGTATACAGAGAATACCGTAACAACTAACTGCCTTTGTAGGGATATGATTAGACTTAGTTAGACAATGCCTGTAAGGACCTTTATGATTATCTTCATCCTTGGCAGGAAGATCTCCTGTAAGTGTGAAATGTTGTTGTTATTTAGTTTATTTTATGACATTTATAAAGCAATCTGCAATTCTTTCCCAAGCTGGCTATAATGAAGGCAGAATTAATGGTTTACACACGTGCTGTATTTCATAAGAAACATTCTGTTCAAAATGATAATGTTTACCATTGCTTATTAATTTCTGTCAGTTGGTATGTTTTCATTTTTTTTTAAAGTAGATTTTCTTGAAATATCACGTGCTTCATAAACAGTCATACTTGTTGCCTCCAGCACTTCTGAGGCAGATTGCAGAAGTCACTGTAAGTAGTTTTGTGATATGTTTCATAGTTGTTGAAGCCTTATTTTTGAAGTCTGATATAGTGCTTTAATTGAGATTGTTACTTTAGACAGAATCTCATCATTATCATGATGAGAACTCCTATGCTGCTTATTCGTTGCAAAAAGGCACAGTATTTTTAGGGGTCTGCAGTATTAAGTGCTTTCATGTGCAAGAATACTGCCAAGTCACATTATATGCTGTTAAAAGGTATATACTGAAGATAATTATCTTAGGTGGGTACTACTGTAATTGAATCAGTTTTACTTATATGGAAAAATATATAACTAAGTTGTCTGAGTTTAGCTGTAAAACAGATGCTTGTCTCCTGTTTGAGCACTTCATAAACAGGGACCTGAGTATAGTAATTCTGTTTAAACTGTGTTGCCAAGGTATCTTTCAGATTAAATGTAGGACTGAGTTCTCGGCTACTTGAGATCACTAAAGGTCCCATGTTACCTTGCGAAGAGAAGGGCTAATAGTCCTCTCATTCTGGGTAAAATACACTTTCCACATATTACTTTTGGTTTAACTTTCTGCTTGAGTTGAGTGTCATGGTAGAATAATTTGGAAAAAGTGTATTGCGATTTGCCCTGGAAACACACTGTTTTAAACTGAAGAAAAATCTGGAGTATTTTACTCAAAATAATAAACCTCCTTCCTTTTTTTTAGTTGTAATTTTCTGTACAAGATGGATGTGAGCAGTAAAAATACATACATTCTCTGCAAATTCTGTAAGTGGAATTATTCATAGTGAAAAATACAGGCGAACATATAGGAAATGGCTACGATCAATTTTTAAACTGTAGAAGAATAGCAGAAAAGAAACATGATGAGTCTGAATTTTTTTTTTTTTCTGAAATGAAATGGGGGTCTCTGCACAAGTTCTACAAATTGGAGGGGTTTTTTTTTGTAATTTAATTATTTTATGTTCCGTATGCTTTCATTGTAAAATTACAGCTGAATTATTACATTCACTAACTGAAAAGTAGGCAAGCAAGTTTAGAAATGCATTTTTTTTTTGTTGCAAATATGTGATACACAGTTCTTTTAAAGTTTATTTCATTTTATGTTATTTTATGTTTTTCGAAAACATTGCAAATGGGACCCATGCTTTTGTGTGAATTGTTACTTGCATTTGCAAACACAAAATGCTGTATGTATTTGCAAATTGTACTAGTGTCAACCCCAAGTAAAAGGAATGTCTTGCAAATTTCAGTTGGAATTCCTCCAAGCATAAGATCGTGCTGGTCTTCACCTTTGGAAGACTGTTCGGCTGTTTATAGGACATCTTCACAGCATGAAGCTTGAGGCTAGATTTTAAAAAGCAGCCATATCTGAGTTATGAGCAGGGCCAGGATACCTGCAGCAATTAGGATGCTGCTGAACTTTCCACAGCCTGTATGTTTAGAAATCCTTTTTAATTCATAAGTCACATATTATATCATACTTAACAGATTATAATGAATCTTGAGTACAATATTCTCCTTTTTTAACATGTATGCAATATTACATAAAATTTCTATGTTAGTACTGTTAAAATCAGGCTTCTAAAACCAGTTACATCTTTAATTATGGAGTTTTCATCAAAGCTCCTATAATTTATTGATGGATCCTAGGAGAGTATTCAGAATGGAATGAAGAGAAAGCTGTAGCTCAGCTCATGAAGAATTCTGTGCTCAAGTGTGCACGCTATGAAGAAAAATGTATTTCCGTAGGGAAACGGGTCAAGATTTTCTGAGCGTAACACCAAAGAAAACAAAATATTTGAAAAAAAAAAGCTTCACAAATTATTTTTACCTTTTTGGAAAATCAAAGACAGAGATTATTTGCTATTATCTTTTGCACAGCATCAATCTTGAACAAAGGCAATAAGCCCACTACTCCAGAAAAGAGTGACAGTCTGTCTTTTTTTTTTTAATTTCCTAAAGAGGTGGTTTAAAAATCACAAAAAGAGTATTTTCTGTTGAGTGTTAGACTAGTTTTTTTTTTTTTTTTTTTATGAAAGATATTAATGATAATGCCAAAATACAAGCTCAATTATTTTCTCTTACAAATCAAATAGATATTGTCTTGGCTTTCATAAGTACGCAAACTAAGGAGTTCTAACATCTCTTAATGTGTAGCATGATTTCAACATTGAGGATAGTTTCAAGGACACTGTGTTGAGAGAGACCATGCAGAGTTTCCTTTCTGTAGTGTTTGAAATGCATTTAATTCTTCTAATTAACATTATATCATTTGGTAAACTGCAAATACTTGTAGGTGTCAAGCATAGTTTATGAAGTAATTTATTTCAGCAGTAATTTTAAAATCCGCGACAACTATATTGTCTTCATCTGCGTATGGCTCTGATATATTCAGTATGTCAAAACAAGGATGTTTAAATAACAGGTAGTTACGCTATTTAGTCATGCTACATCAAAGTTTTGTTAAGAAAATTGACAAAATTTTATGGTTTCTGTTTAGTCCTATTAAAATAAACAAAAGAAACAGAAGTTATTTAAAATTCCCCTTCTATTTTAGCTTTTTTTTCCTGCCATTTCATGCCAGATCATATTAATGTATACCGGTAAACACTTTCACATGCAGGTTTTCAAAAGACAAGTTTAATGGCAAGATACCTTAGTGGTCAGCCCAAATGTGGGACATGAGAAACTTCTCTGTCATAAAGTGCTACAAACTATCTGACTTGCTTTGGCTTGGTTCCTTAATTTCATTAAGGAACTTCAAAAAAAGAATAACCTTTATTCCTCAGCTTACTCTTTTGGAAAGATACCTGCAAAAGGGCATCAGAGTTCTGATTAAATCTCTTTGTCCATATTGCCTAATTCACTGAAATAACAGCACTTGGCAGAGATTGCCTGCTGGTGTTCCATTTCCTGGCAGAACTGCCTTTAAAGTGAGGACTTTCTGTTTTCATACCACACAGAAACACTCAGTTTTACCTCAAAATAGGTGCAATCTATAATCAATGTGAGCCTGTGTCAAGGAAAGAATTCTAAAATATGCCTGGTCCAGTATCAAAATGTCTATTGCTATACAAGTGAATTAATGTACACACTTGAGTAAAATACACAGATGTCACAAAATAAAACTTGTTCTTCATTTTGCAACAACCTCCTTTTGCTGGAATGGAGACAGTATCAGGCATAGGTAATAACTCAAAATGGAATATTCTGTGATCTACAAATATATAGTAGAGGTCCCCATGATATCATTGCTAACAGGACACATTTTTAAGTTGTATGTTGGCAACAAAATATATTTCTTTAAGCACTAGACAGTAATCTATATATATATATTAAGTATTTTCTAGACTCAAGGGGCAAAAAAAAAAAAAAAAGCTAACAACAGAAAATCCTTGAATGCTGAAGCTCGCCAAAATATCTGCTTTTGATTGAGATTGTTTGGAACAATTTTCAGAGGTTCAATCTGGCAGATGAATTGCCCTGGTTGCCCTAGGAAGCCATGCCCTACCTGTTTTAAGTGAAAAATATAATTGCCACTAAACTGAATGGAAAATGGGATAGAGGTAATTTCTTAGATGGCTGGATTCCAGGGCATGTAGAGCGTAAAAAGATGTTAATAACCTGAAATGGCACCTGGATCTGAACTGGTGAGCAGGGTATCACGAAGAAGAGGTGTACTTTGCTGACAGTGACCACGTGCGCAGCTTTTACCTCGTTAAGGCAGGGCAGACTCGGAGAGCATCCTGTTAGCACAGTGTCAACCAGATAGAAGGGTCATGTAGGAGATCTGAAGCCTGGTATTGTAAGTGGCCAAATCACATATGCAATTAAAATTCTCTGGTGAAAAGGTATATACATGTCCTGAAATTAAATTGCAAGTTGCAAAAGTATCTGATTGCATACCTTTAGTCCATTGAGTTTTTATAAATAGAGTTATACAGAGCACAAAGCATATAGGATGCCAGTAAAGTATTCTGTCTATGAATGTAAGATGTCATGAAGAACTCAGTGATGTAACTCTTTCCATATTCATGATTAACTTTTGTACTGTGTTTTGAGATCATTGGAGGAAGGATGCTATCTGTGATCACGTAATTCTCCAAATGTATGAAGTATGTAAACAGAGTACTACTTTAATGTAGTAAATCAGCTTCAGCCTGTCAACATCTACTTCACTTGCAAAAATGTCTTTTCTATGAAAAGGTAAGTTGCGAAGTCCCATGGAGTTTATTGATGAGCTCTGAAGAACTTGCAGGCATTGGGCTTTGTTGGAAAGCGGATGTAAAAATAAGAACAAACCAGGGACACTTATAGCGGAGGAGTTACGGAGAAATATGCTGCTGCTCATTATTGACCAAAGCAGGTAGTCAGATCTAAGCTTTCCTTTAGGAAAAGAAACAACATAAAATTAGTTAAATCTGACATCAATGATTTGTTTTAAAATTGCTCACCAAGGTCAGTTTCCCTGCATGAGACAACTAAGGAGAAGAAAGAAGAAATTCCTCTCAATTGGAATGTCCCTGAAAGGTCCCTTCCCAGCGCTTTACTCAGGCCAGTGCTTGCACTTGTTCCCGCTGCGTCTGACATTTCTGTGCCATCTTGCCGGGTCATGCTGCTTCTCCTACCATCACAAAGCTTTTGGGATTTTACCAGCCTGTCAAGTGAATCATTGGTTTCAGCAGGTTGACCACTATATCTCCCTGTATTGCTGATTATAAAGCCTCAACTTCTTAAAATTTTATCCATTGATAAGATTGGTTAAAGTGCTGTGAGAGAAATGGGTATGTTTTAAAATAGTTGAGATGATACCATCTAGGGAAGGTATCTGGGTGGCATCAGTTCTTGGGCATTTTTTTTGTTTTGTTTTTAATTAAGTGGTTACCTAAATACACACAAGGTTTACACAGTGCAAAAATAGGTATTCTTTTAGAAAGCAGGCTAAGGCTTTCCAAATACAGTGTTTAGCAGATAGGTGACAAAGTACCAAAGCATTTAGTCCCTGGAGCCTTACCAGCAAGCAGTCCTAGACAAGTACAAGAATTGGCAATTGCTTACAGGGAGGAAAAAAAAATGCTAATATCCAGTAACTAGGAGCATGGGTGATATTTAATAGTATGAGAACATTTCAGTTTGAGTAGTTTTAGCACCATCTATAATTTTCTTAAAGCTTTATGTGCACTTTATTCTGCCATAAGATTAATAATAGGGTAAAGCATAAGTCAGCAGATGGTTTGCAAGATTGCTGTCTGAGCTGTACTGAGTCTAAACTGAGCTCGCTCTCACTCTCTCTGCTCTTATTCAAGATGCCTTTCAATACCAATCTACAAGGCCACTGTAGCTATTTACATTTCAGCAGCACCCAGAGGCCATTGTTTTCCTACACCAAGAGCTGCCCAGGTAGTTAGCTATAGTATTCCTGTGTCATACATAAACCATATGGCTGTGTGTTCAAAAACCTGCTCTTGCAGTTTAGCCATCCTTACAGAAAGATGCTATCAAAATCTAAGTTTTGAGAACATATTCAGTATTGGGACTTCTCCAGGGCATTTGCCCAGAGAAGGGTGAACAGTTCTGTGGATGAGGCGTAAGGCATGTTTTTCAGGCTGGGTATAGCAAACACTGCAGCTCGTGGTTCAGACTCGAGGAGGGAGCAGCTCACTCCTGGAGTTGAATCTGATGTTTTGTCTGCTTTTTCTTTTTCTTTCCTCTCTCCTTAGTTTTAAATTAAATAATTGGGAATAAAGTATTTCTTGGTAGGTTTTCTGAACTCGCTTAGTGATATTACCAGGTAATTTCACTAGAAATAACTGTTGTTACCCCATGTTTTTATTAGGGCAAGTGGGAGCAAAAGAGAGCACGAAATATTTACTTTATGAACATGAGGGAAGTGCGCCAAGATTTTGTTATTATTTTTCATTAGCTCTGATTGGTTTCTGAGTGTTCAGTGGAGGACTTTCCTTGACAGACTCACTGAAAGGACATTCAGCATCTACAGCATTTTTTTCATTTGAACACAAATAGGAACACAGTAACCAGTGAAGCAGAAAACACAGATTTGCTGGCTGAGCTGGCTTAAAATGGAAGAGTGAATCTGAATCTAGGGTACAGCCCACAGAGTCTGCTACTCTACTGTGGCTCTCATTACAGGACATTTCAGTGGCTTTCTTAATTAAAACAAGATGTCCAGTCTTCTCTGGATCTCAAGATTAATCTCTCATGTCAGGGGCTTGCTCTCAGAGTTTGCTTCTCTTCCTCTCATACATCCCTCAGTTTCATCCCCAGCTTACATGGTCCTCCCTTGTGTATTGCATCCTGCACCCTGGAAGCTTCTCTCTGTCGAGGAGTCATTTGCCTCCACAAAAGCCACAATCTTCCCTATTTCTGCAAGCAATTAAGTGTGACCCTGTGTGCAGTCTGGCTCTGAAACATCCGTATCTTCCTCTGTGCTGCCTAACCACAACTTTTTAATAGAACACAACATATAGTCATACAGTGAACTAAGAGATTAAATAGATGCCATCCATTCCACAAATCAATATGACAGAGCAAAATTCAAATCAATATTGGTTTCCTCTCTGTTTCTATTTTGAATCTCGATAGGAGGTATGGGCAAAGACAGAAGATTGTTCCAAGATTTATAACTATGTTACTTTAACTATGGTTTGATTTAATAAAAAAGTAAGGAAAAAAATGTAAAGAAATGCCTAGTGTTAAATTGCGGAAGAAGAAAGGGAGAAGTTTTCATATATGTTTTCGGTATTTATGTAATGTATTTCTGTATATTTTGCCTCTGGGTGGTATTACAAGACTTTGGTCCATTCTACTATGTTAGCCATGACTTACCACCTTCATAACACTTTATCCAAGATGACTCCTGTTGAATTTTTTAAATTATCCATATACCATGATCTTTCTTTATTTCTTCCATTCCCAAGACACAGTGCAAAACAGTCATTTATTGTAGCCAGTAGAGAAGAACAAATGGAAAATATGAATTGGATTGCTTTTCATTAATATACTCAGCTTTTGGTAAGAGTCAGATTTCATAAGGAAAGGAGTTCAGATTAGACTAGAGGGGCATTTTTCAGAATTAATAAAAATTTTAAGACATTAAGTAGTTTTGGCTTTAGAACAATTATTGCAATTACATTTAGTTTTTCAGTATAATTTATCGTGATTTTTCAGGTTCACAAGAGAGAGCTTACCACAGTGCTAGCACTCTGTTTTAACAAGCATGCTGCAGGCAAAACATCTCTGTAGCAACGTGCTTTGTGCTTCAAGGTGGTACGTTACTGAACCAGCCATGGGGGCAGGGAGGCTGAACATCCCAGCAAATCCCACAGTTTCCCCATTGCTGACTTGGTGTGATCATTCAAGTGAATTTGTGAAGTATACTGTAGTTCTATATTTGACAGTCTGATGAGGATCTGAGAACAATCATACTCCCGACAGCTGAGTCATCTCTGAAAGGTCAGAGCCACCATTGTTAAAACCTTTGTGTCTGCCACAGAGGGACTCTGCTTTGGAAAACAAATAACCTCCATCTTAAGGGACGCTTTCTAGTTGGAAAGGGGCAATATTGGTGGAGAGAATGAGGTTGGACAGTCCTCTTTCTGTCTATCTGACATATGTGAAGCACATGAAGTTGAAGTCTGCTGGTGCTCCCTAACATAAAGCAGCAATCCTCCATTTCTTACTTGCATTAACTGCATTCTTGCGATGCTGTCTAATTGCTTTTGCTCTTATTCAAGAAACAGTGTATTGCCTGCAAATGTTGTTTATGCTGTGTGTTCTTTATAGCACAGGTTGGCTATAAAATGTCACAGGAATTCACTGCATTTATAGGTTGAGCTATAGCTGCCCTTATAATGTTTTATCCTAATAAAACCAGGAGAGAAATTTCCTTGCTTAAAATACATTGGTTGACCTTACTATATGTATCCTCTGGCTTCAGTTGAGGAGAACAACTGCACAGGAGTACAGCCTGTTTCTGGACCATTTACAGCACTTCAGAGAGGATCTTTACCTGTCTGCTGCTCCTGCCGCCTGCCAGATTATCCTTCTCTGTTCTCACAGAGTTTGAGCAAAATGTACTTTAAGAACCTGTACTCCTTTTGCTGGTGTCTCTGTACAGGAGGATTTATGGTAGGTGCTTTGAGTATTGATACTGGATTTGGAAGATAAGTTGCCCTGTTTTCTCACCCTTTATGAAGGAAAGAAAAAGAGTCAGCGGGATCTCCTGGAAGGACAGGAGGAATTGGAGCAGCAAGGAGCAAGGATCTCTTCAGCTCCCTTCCTTCCTATGACTCCCAACGCAGCCTGCCCAAATTAATAGTCCTGCTTGCTCCATGGGAGTAAGTCAGGCTGCAGCAAAGATGAAATATCCTTTCCTGTAGCTGAACTAGCTTTCTTAGATGTAGGTGGTATAAAATAGGTGCACCATTGTACCTACTGCCTCTCTGATTTTAATTATTTGGAAATTTTATCTATTCTGAATTCATAATGACTATGAGTATTTCCAAGACTTGGAAGTTCAGGATCAGACCAACAGCAAGGCTCTGTAGAGGCAGACTTTCCTATTGAAGTGTTATAATTCTGATTTTGAAACATTGTTCTGGGCTATCTCACTTCCCTAGCTCTGGCTTGCTTTGATAGGTATCGCATGGTCCAGTCCAGACGGACAGTATACGGATTAATGCTGCTCCAGATCAATGAGCAAAGGAACTGGTTGTTTTCTTTCCTCCTCCTCCTTCTTCTTCTCCATTAGAAATTATCACACCTTAAACCCAAAGCCATTCATGTGTTTGTGTACAGCCATGATCCTGCCCGCTGTTGCTGCTTCAAATCCTGTGGTGTTTCCCATGCTTCCTATCACCAAAAATAAGCCTTAGCAACAGCTTCCAGGATAGAAATTGGAATGCTTGTTAGTTTGATCTGTCTTAGTGTTAGAATTTCTGCAGAGTCCACAGGCATCTCAAAATGCCTGATGACAAATTAAATGGCGCAAAGACCAAGGCAGCAGAGCAATGCTGTGTCGGGGAGTGCACCAAGAGCACGGGCAGCTGATAGGAGCAATCCCAGAAACCTGAGGATGCAGTGATTAATGAGGAAGGGACCCCCCACTGGCCTGTAACTTAAGCAAGCTGACAAAGTCTGCTGAATTAAATACTGGTTTGATTGACAGCATCTCTACTGAAATCCACATCAGGACTAGTTCTACTGCCTTCCTGATGTATGTTTATTCTGAAGTATGCCTGGTCTTGGCTATCTCAGACTTTTTACGTCTCAGGATGCTGAATTGCAAGTCTTTTGTTCTCCTTTTGTTTGCTGCTGTAAACCATTTACATAAAAATGCTGAGTCTTTAAATTGTGGGAAAGATTATCAAATACACAAACTCATATACATGTATATATGGATTTCACTGTATCTTCCATTTCTTCTGTGGCATATTAGAATCTGCTGTTCTTGTCAGTCACTTAAAAAAACACAAGTCACCAAAACCCAATTTTTTTGGGGGGGGCATTCAAAGGGCTTTGTATGGGCACATTTAAAGATGGAAAAAGCATAGCAGTAAGAGTCATTATTTTACTTTGTCATGCTGACTAGGGCTGTCAAAACTACGAGTTTTGAGAAACAAAACATGCCCAGTGGAAATAGAAATACAAGGATGTGAGAAAACCAGAAAGGATTTATGGATGATAATCATCAATAAACATGACAGACAATATCAGTACTTCCTTCAGCTGATTATAAGCTAGAAATACAATTATGCTTTCCAGACTGTACACTGGGGCTTACATAAATGTTGCTGTGAGGAAGAGTCTTTCCTTATTTTCATTATGTAGTATATTAAAGACAGTCATGTAATCTCCCTTCTAGTGCTCTGGGCTAGCCCCAGCCGCCTGGTCAGAGCACAGGCGGTGCTTAGCTCTTGCCCTTCCTCTCTGCAGAGGATTTGAGCTCTGGCACCCATCAAGGTAACACACCTGGGTGGTTCCTGGTCTAATCACCACATGGGACAGCAACCTCACATCTGCTCAAAGGATGGACAGACGTGCTGGAAAATACTGTAAAGCTGGTGACTTCCGCGGTGCTTCCATTTACTCTAGTATGGGAAATTGGAAGTTACTGTATCATTTGTCAACTGATGAGCATTTGATAGATATTTTGGGAAAAAATTGGCAACAGTTTGTCTGGTAGCAGTTCAGAAAGACATAGAAAGAGGGCAGATTTGGATATAAATAAAATACAAGCTAGTTTAGTGCCTGAAGAAATATTTCTTGTTTAAATCAGATATATTTTTTTTCAAAATAATAGAAAGTTTTCATAGACTATGAGATAGTTGACCTAGAATGCAAACTTTTTTCAGCATTTTTCAGAAAGCTAAGAAATGTTTTTGCTATTGGTTTCAACATTTTGTTTTTCTGTTCCATGCATTAATTCCATGGGGGTTTTTTGTGTGTATATAAATATATATATATATACACACATACATTATCCCCTTTCATATAAAAGATGAGGAGCTCTGTCTTGAAAAGCTAACTAAACATCACCTTGATTTCACAGAAGATAAGAAAATACTCCACTGCAACTGGCAGGCAGTGAGTGTGACCAGTGCAGGGGTTCTGCTTGCAGAAAGGGACCATATGTAAGGTAATCTAGCTAAACATGCAAAATATATAATGGTCCTCTATCTTGTTTTTCCTCTGCCTGTTGCCTCTTTTTGCAGCCATTCTAAACACCTTTGATTGGACTGTGTGTCATTACTAGGCATAAATCATAGAATCATAGAATGGTTAGAGTTGGAACGGGACCTTCAAAGGTCATCCAGTCCAACCCCCCTGCAAGGAGCAGGGACATTCCCGACTAGATCAGGTTGCTCAGAGCCCCGTCCAGCCTGGCCTTGAATGTTTACAGGGATGGGCTATCCACCACCTGTTCCAGTGTTCTACACCCCTCATGGTAAAATTTTTTTTCCTAATATCTAATCTAAATCTACCTACTCTATTTTAAAACCATTACCCCTCATGCTATCACAACAGGCCCTACTGAACTGCCTCTCCCCATCTTTCCTGTAGGCCCCCTTTAGGTACTGGAAGACCGCTATCAGGTCTCCCTGGAGCCTCCTCTTCTCCAGGCTGAACAGCCCCAACTCTCTCAGCCTGTCCTCATAGGAAAGGTGCTCCAGCCCTTTTATCATCTTCTAGATGAATGAATATGCCTCAGTTGAGAGATTATTAAAGGCATGTAATTTTTATTCATGAATGTGTGTCTAATTCTAATTTGTAAAGTCTACTTTATTAAAATTTACTCTTATTTGGCATTTCTTTTAATTATCTGAGAGTGCTCAAACGCTTTCTTCTTTTTCTTTTTTTTTTTTAATTTTTTTTATTTTTCCTTTGTAAAGACTAAAATACTTCCAACTAGCTGGATTTTGTTGTCTTTCTTGCTACTGCTACTGTTTTGTCTCCATAGAAATACTGCCCCTCTAACGTTACCATCATATGAAGACCTTTGTAGATCTGCAGATCTTTTTTTTTCTGTTTAGAGGAAATGAGGCTGTCTTGGAAATGAGCTTTGAATGGATTTTAAAATTCTCTGACGGTCAAAAAAAACCCAGTTAATTTGCAATGAAAAGAAGAATATCTAACGATAAGTATTCTATACATAAGTTTTCCAAAACTATTATACTCTGTTGGTCATGGCATATATGATAGGACTCCACAACACTACTTGCAGCCAGTCGCAATTTTTCTGAACAGAAACAGGTTGAAGGTTGTTAGCACAGATATCCTGACCAGGGGGAGAATAGCCTTATTTGGCCAGTTAGGATATTGCCCGTTTGCAGTATTGTGATGCTGCATGAGCAGGGGCATCATAGTTAGTGACGTAAGGTGTTCTTCAAGGTTCAGACACAATTATGCAGCTGTGGGTAGTTATTGGCTATCTTACTTCGTGAGGACACTGCCACTGCTTGACTGACTGATGGGTGCAGAAAAGCAACAGTTATGTCAAATTGTTCAAACAGAATTCATTAATGACACAAAGAGGTTCATTATCTTGAACCAACCTTGTATGTATAGTGAATATGAATTTCCTTCCTGAGGTCCAAGGTGGAGAACAAAGTGCATAGTCACACTGATCTCAGATATGCTTCCATACCCAAACCACTCCAACTGCCTCCAAATGGCAATAGATGTTTGGTGTCACTGTATTCTGTATCAATTTATCGCGTTTTTTAAAAATTGTTTCTTACTGTTTTGTTGTAATACACTTTAAAAAAAAAATTCCAGTTCTTCGCAATTACACAGTATGTGATCTACCTGAATATCTCCCAGCTGGATAGTTTCTACCTCTTTTCATATGCGTGTTTGGAAGACAGTGACTTACATATTGTAATTTATTTAATTTAAATTTTTAATTAAATATAGGGACCAGGATACAAGTGCATAGATACCATTTCATTTATTAAAATGCTTCTAACCAGTGTCAGTAGACCATATTGGTTTTGTACACGTGTTTTAAGGGATATATCTAAAGAATATGGGGTTGTGGGGAAAGAATGTCCGAGAAGAGCAGCTGCCTGGCTTCTTGTGAAAACCAAGTGCCTTTGAGGTGATCGAAGTCAAATGAAAGAAGTCCAAATGAATTTGGATCTGATCACAGCATGACTGACCCTGTGGGTCTGTCTCTTGTGCCCAGCCACCAGAGCATGATGCCAGGTTGTTGTCTTGTTAAAATATTGGCCCTGTCCCAAGGTAAGGGCTCACACTGCTGTGCTGTGGGCACCCATCCTCTACAGCATGGTGTTATCCTTTCTGCACTGTCCCATTCCTATCCTAGCCCATATTTCTTTCACATGTATGATATTGGCCATAATCTTAAACTTACTTAACTTGCTTGTGTTATAGTGCAAATTAGCCCATTTCTGCTTACCTAGTTTGTCCTTGAAGTTTATTTTCAGCTGTGTTGTTTCTCTGTGTTTGAAGCATATTCTTAGCTATGTTAGTTAATGTATGACATTAATTGACTTCTACTGAGATAAATATAAGCTGCTAGTATCCATCTTTGTGAAAACTTATTTACATGGCATGTCTTAAACTGTTGACATGGTGAAACCGTTGTTAAGTTTCACCACAGAAATGACCAAATACACATGCAGAAAGATTAAGGGGCCTTTAGAATGAAATCACTCTGCCACGATTATTCCGACTGATGAAATTCTAAACTGCATGTGTTTTTTTTTCTTCTAAACAAGAAAAAAAAACCCCACCATTAAAACATTCAGACATGTTATAAACTTCAGATGTGGTTTTTTTTTTTTTTTTTTTTTAAATAACATAGCATACATCTACCTCAATAAGGTTTTAAACAATCTTTCAACTTCAAGACTTTGTTACATTATGCCGTTAGGAACCTATTCTTATTATAATTATCATCCAGAGGAAACATTATTGAACAGTAACACTTTTCTACAGTAATAGCACAGTAGATGTTATACTGAATTGATGATTGTTTAAAAGCTTTTTGCCAGTATGAGGTAGAATGGTCCAGCATCTTTGAAACAAGATACTAACGTAGGGTTGAATCAAGAACTGTAATAAAGGAGAAATACATTCTTGGGGAATGCATTGAAAATTAGTAGGTTGAAGCTGAAAAGACTGAAATTATTAATGAGTTTTTCTTTCATTGCACAAAAATTGCTGCCTTTGGTGCTGTTGGAAGTTTTGCGGTTAAAATTAAAGGATCTGTGTTCTCTCATTGCTATTCTCCTGTTACCTGTTACTTTAATGATAGTGAAAGGGTATCATAGGGTCGGCTTCATAACCAGCAAATGTACAGGGTTTTGTGAATGTTCAGGGTAGTTTGATGAATATTATCAGCACCACAGCCATAATAATTATTCTTTATTCTAGAATTTATAATGGAGCCCAGAACAGTGGCACTTCCAAATTTGGGAAGATAAGATGGTATGAGTCAGTATATTTGTAGCCTTCTCTCTGTTCTAGAAAAGAGTCAAGGCAGCTGAAGGTATGTTCCATGCTATCAAACTAGATTTGATAGATGGCATTCATGTTCTCCTTTTATTTTGCACTTTTTATACTTTAAAATTCCGTTTTGGGCAAGAAACTAGGGTCAACATATATGGAAATCAAGTTTTTTGTCATGTTTTTCAGCAAGTATTGAAAAACCGGGCAGAATACACGCATCTTATTTACTCTGTAGACTAATTGTAAAAGTGATTTTAATAATTCTGTTAGTCTTTAATCTGGTTAGTATCCTGTTTGATATCAGAAGTATCTCTTCTAGGGTTTTCATGTATTTCTGAGTAAGATGAGGAAAACCCTACAAACCAGATCTATAAGCCCAAAACGTCTTCCAGCTTTCACATGCTTTCTTTGGGGTTTTTTTTGTGTGTGTGCATTTTTCTCCACTTTTAGAGAGAAAGAAAGTCTATGAATTTCCTCTTCGTTTTTTCAACATGAAGATAATTAACAGTTGAATAATTTATTTGTAGACACAGAATATCCATGAGTTAATCTTTTAGGCCAAACTTGGATGTCTAATAGACATACTATCATTTTAATAGAGGCTACAGGTCTAAGTGGCTATCTTCAGTCCTTGTACTACAGGAATCCGAAGTGGGGTAGTCATAGTGATCTCTTCTTGTCTTAAAATCAAATCTAATAGCTCCAAAATCTGATAATGGAACTAGCTTTCACAGCTAGTCTCCATCATGGGGGAAAAAAAAGCAGTGTTTTGGATTTCAGTTGCCTCTGATTTACCTTGCTTGGAATTCTTATTTTTCATCTAAGAGGCAGGTTCAAACCTAGCAATACAGGGAAGTAGCCATTAATATCCAAGTGCATTTATTTATCTGATATTTTTCACCTTAGTAAAAAAAAAAAAATATTTGTTTCAAAGATAAGAATTCTTTGTACTAGTGTGAGACTAAAAACCCACAGTGGATAAATTTCTGAAGAAGAGAACTTGGCTTGAAAATACGCTTGGAGCTTGGGTTTTGTAGAAGTGTTGTTTACATTTTTGTTTTTAATTCAGAATTTTGGAATCATATGCATTTCACTTTTTTTCCTTTTCATTGTGACAGAACACTCTGAAACAAAATAGTGGAGGTGCCTAGTATCTGTACATAAATTGTGAAAAAAGAAAAAGTGAGCTTGCCAAGGATTCTTATCCATCAGGCTTGATATATGTCTCTAATTCCATATTTTAGAATGTGTATGTAATATTGAAATGAAAGAAGTGAAAAGCTGGTGCGTAAGCTTCGTGGTGTGTTCTAAAGTTTTGCATTTATGCGTTTTGAGCTACAGTCATTTTTCTGTGCTATATCTGCCGTGAATATCTTGCTTTCTAAGAATACATACAGATGTTAGGTCATAATATGCTTGGTGATATGTGATTTATATGTAACCATTCAAAAAGCAAACTTATTTGACTACAGGAGCACAACAGAAGTTGTATTTGAATATGGAGTAAATAGCCTGATAAATTACCTTGGGGAGTAATGAGAGAACAATGTGGAGGAAGATACAGAAGTGACTGAAAATGGGAGAACAGAGTTGGGACAACTTAAAGTTAGAAAACAAAGGATCAGGGACAAACAGTTGTATTTCTGTATCAAAATGTGGCCATTGTTTGTAACCATTATGAATGTCAATTGAAGCAGTGTCTAAAAAAAATTAAATAAATAAACCTGGAGAAGGAAAAAAGTAAAAAGATGCCAGACATATCTGTAATAATTACTGGAATACCACTTTGATAGACAGATCTAAAATTAAAGTTTCTCTCATTTATTTAGGTTGTAATAGAATGTTTGTTCCATGCCTGTTATAAGAGATTAGGAGACATTATTGACTGTCCTTCCACAAGAAAACTGATAGCAACAATCGCCTGCAAGGGGAAGCTAGCCTCCTTTAAACCAGATGATTAACCTTGTCATATTTCTGCTAGTATAGCGGTAATGCTGTCAGATGTTTTTGAAGCTCGTTCTGTGTTCAGTATGTTTTAATTAATTGAGAAGAGAAAGGAGATCGGTGTAGAATGGAAGGGAAAGAAGACCACTAACTTGTCCTTATTTTCTTGTGAACCTAAGGTGTGTCTTCAGCAATATACACAGCTGAGTAAATGTTACATTTAAGACTATATTAGTAAAAAATATTTTTCCTTTCATTTATAAATATTTGGAAAACCTATAGTTCTGTAAAGTTAAATAGTGTGCTAAAGTTAAATAGTGCTATAGTTCCCAGTGTAGTTTTTCTATAAATGGAATGACATGCCCATGACCACTTTATTACACTGAAACAATTTAAGGCTTCTCCTGTACTTTTAGGAGACTGTTTTGCCATTCACTTGTATTAGTGGTAAGTTAAAAATGAGCAAATGAAGCCAATAAAAAGCTGGCAAAAATAAGAGGCTGTAAATAAGATAATTAATCTCTAAGAGAATACTTTCACAGAGATTTCTCTATGATAGTTTGGTGGTATAGTCTATGACACAGACATCCACAATACTGTAGGCTACAAAGCAGTAATTTAAGAGGAAGTGTACTTCAGTGTTCCTCTTAATGCAGACAGAAAATCACTAAGAGCAGCTAGGAAAGATACTACTGGTAAAGAGTCAACTAGAACCTCAGTTGACATATTAGTCGTATCAATGCAGTCAGGTCAAGGGATCTCGATCAGATTTTGCCAATTAAGGATCTTGGGATAGTTTTCCAATAGGATTTATAACATTTCTTTGTTCTGTAGTCCATGAAATAACAGTTCACCTAGCCATATTTAACCTACTTTTAAAATAGCTAATTTAGGCATTGCTAGTTTTATTTTCACAGCATCATAGAATTTGTACATAGACTGCAAAACCCACTTATGTTTATGCAAAAAACCTTGCAAGTACAGTCATGTGGATGCAGTAAAAGTAATGCAAATTATTGTAAACAGGACTGCTACATTAACTGCTTCTATTCATACAATTTTATGTTACTTTTGCCATTATGTTAATAAATTGGGATTAAGTAGGAGAATATCAGTGTTCTACTAAAATATTTAATTGTCTTAACCACATTATGTTCCCTCTGAAGAACTTATCATTGTTTCTTAACAAGTGATTTCTCAAATTTGGATTCGGCCTGTCTTGAAATGTTCATTGATGTCAAAAAGTCATACACTGCTGATGTCCTGTAACTCTTTTGATGTGCTTGAGCACAGCATCTGAATGCAGTATATGTCTGCTAGATACGCCTGATTCTGATCTGAAATCAAGAATAAACTGGAATTTCGTTAGTGTAAAATAGATTGGTTGGCTGTCTCAATAAGGACTTAATTCTGTACTAAATGAGAACATGACTTGAGTCTGAAAACCAGCCTTCTCACCCTGACTTAAATGAGTGGCTGGATTTGTTGAATTAGTTCCTCTAGGGTTTTTGAATATGGATTTTAAGATCAGAATCTTTATCTGATGTGTCTAGGTGTAAAAGATGATTAACAGTTTGTTGAATAATGGATGATCTTGCAGCCTATCTTGAAAGAGATATTTTTGAAATGTTTCTGTTTCCTTGCACTTTATCTCTCCACTTCCATACAATAAAGTGATCCTGGAGAGGGTGAGAAGTGCTGCTGGAGGTGAGGGCAGCTGCAGTGATCAGACACCTGTACAGCTGTGTATCCTTTACCATGTCACGGAGTGGTGAGATTTGTCTGTCTTACACCTCTTGTGGTAAACTCAAGATTGTGAGGGCTTTGAAGACTAGAAGTTTCTGAAGTGGTGTTATTTTAGGCCTCTCATGGTCACAGTCAGAAAGCACAGAAAGCAGTGGCATACCAAATTCAAAGTGTGGGGATATTTTTTTTTTCTCCAAATAATTCTGTATTTTTCACAAGATTCTGACTAGCCAAAGCCAAGTTTATTTTGTGTTCTTTGTTCATGTTAGATTTATCTGAGCACCAGAGGAATTATCTAGTTAGCTCATGAAAAAGGCTAATAATCATATCTATTTGTTATGATGTTTTAAATTTCAAGGAAGAGGTCCTGATGCAACAAGGCCTTTAACCTGAGTCTGAAATTCAGAGTAACTGTTGGCATGTTTAAATTCCTTATATTCTCTGCTATAGAGAAACTATATATGTTTGTGTTAAATACAACATCTTTATCTACTAAGTAATTTGAGACTGGTCATATTATGGTACATGCAGAATCGTGAAAGGAGGAAGACTTGAAAGAGGTCTTTTTTAGAGACACAACTAATAATATTTTGCCATGACATCAGAGGCTGTTCTGGGAGGAGCGAATAAATGTTCCTCTCTTTCTAAGGTTGCTATTTGGCTAATATGCTGATCAGCCTGTCAGGTGCATTAGCAGTATGCGATGCTTCTGGTGACTGCAATCAAGGAAAATAAGCATATGTCTTTGCTTGCCTGCCATCTCTATTGTGCTGTGGCATTCTTTCTACTCAGTCCTTACTGCCTCTCCTTTTCTCTCCCTCTGTCCATCTTCCTCCCACCTCCTGACCTCCTTGTTCATGTATTTCCTGGATATTCCCTCGTCCTTCTCTCAACCCTCTGTCCCACTGCTCTTCAAGATTCAAACTGTGTCCACACAAACATGCATATTCTCTCTTTTATGTCCATCAGCTATGTAGTATCATTAGATGTATCAAGTCCCCACAAACCTTCTATCACCTTTCTTTTCTGTCTGGTTTTGTTTCAAAAGTTATGTTATTGTCCATTCTTGTTTCTGTAGTAAACTAGTATTAAGATTGGCAGTGTTCTTTTCAAAGAAATTGGGCTTTTGGGGTTTTTTGTTGTTGTTGTTTTTTTGGTTTTTTTTTAATTGGTGTTTTGTTTTGTTTTTTTTTGTTTTGATTTTACTCCTCACCTGCAGAGTTTGTCTTATATCTCAATTCTCTGCATGAAGAGTGCTTGATTCTCACTTCTGGGAAGTGACCCAAGTCTAGTGATCTGCACTGTCTTAGAAAAATGCCTCTATGTTGTTGGTTTATAGATCAAAATATAGTTGGAATTTTACATAGTGATTGATTTGAATATGAAGAATATTCAAAATGAATATTTTGATACAAGGCTTTAAAATTATCATGAAAAGTTGACAGGGAACCTAAGGAGGAAGGCACATAGTGTGCAACTGAGGTTTAACCTGAACCATAGATGGCTTTTGTACCAGCTGAAGTTTTCACATCTTTTCATTCTCTGCATTTAATCTTGTGTATTAGATATTTTTCTAATGCATGGATTGCTAAACAGATCTTTGTTGAGGCGAAAGTTGATAAACCAGATAGTATTATTGTTTAAGTTCGTCAATAAGTCAGATAGGACCCCACAGATTTTGCAACTAAGTTAGCTACTGTTAGGCATTTCTTCTTCCTCCTATAATTTTACATTAGAGAGGAAGGTAAGCTGAACTCTGAGTAATAATTTTGTTTTACATGCCATTACTTAAAACATTTTCTCTCAGCAAAAGTATTTGATACCTCTTATGTTTCCCAACAAATATTTCCCTTCACAGCTCTATGCAGAGATAGAGAGGAAAATAATTTTTCTCAACTTGATTGCTTTAAGCAAAATTGTAAGAGCTTTTTAATTTGTTCAAGTGTGAGTACATTGCACTTTAACACTGTCAGTCTCTTTCTCTAGCCATAAAGGCTGGAGATTTCCTCTTTAAAATTAGAGATATAATGGCCTTATAATCGTATGACTCCAGCATCTGGAGACTTCAAAGCTTCTAATTGGACTTGTGGGCAACATTGCAGTTAATATTCACAAACTAATTCATAAACCAACTAACCTTATACATGTTGCATGAGCAGAACGACTACCACTGCTTGACACCAAATCTATAGTCTCCTCTTCTGTTTTGCTAAAGTACTTTAGCCAATAAAAAAGAATTTATATGCTTTCTAAACAAATTCATGTTCTACCTATTAGATTTTCTCAGACTTTGCCCTAAATGTGTTCTGCCATGACTTTTGATTCAATTTCAGTATCACATATTATTGAGTGCTGATCATCCTAACAGTGAAGTTTCCCTGGAATCTCACCTCCAGAAGCTCAGTGGCTAGCATCCCAGTTGTGCAGATGAACCTTGCTGATATTAAAAAGGACTGAGCTTTGATAACTCAGAGAACCTAATTAATCATGTAGACTGAATGAAAGCTTTTTGACATGGTGTTTAGAAAATTCACAGCAATAAAAATCAACTGTAGTGATAGACTTGGTGGGTTTTCATTGGAATGATTTTTATAGTGGATAAATTTACACAAAATAATTTATTTTTGTAAAAACCTATTAAATTGAAATTTAGAATTTTTAACTGCCCTGAAGGGTTTAATTTTGACAAGATAATAAAAAAAAAAAAACCCCACAGTATTGAACTGTTTTAATATCTTCTGTCTTGTATCGTGGGACAGGTTTTCTCATCTATTTCCTGTACACAGTGATCCTGAGGGATTGGACTGTATTGTAGGAATTTATTCAGGGGGATGTATAATATACTTTAGCAACTAGTCCACAGGAAGGAACTGAGAACTAGGATTGCAGTGAATAGAAAACAGGGAAATGTGTTTTAATACTGGAATGGATGAGATCTGCAAAGGATTTTTCCAAGGATTCCACTTTGTCAAAACATTTTGCTTGAGTTGAAAATGTCTAAACAAAATGTTTTGACACTGCCCAACTTAGATTTCTCTCTGTGGAAAAGCTCAGCTCTACATCTTATTTCAAGAGGAAATCAAACTGCCTGGCTTCTACTGTGATAGCAGTTCCAATTTTTTCTCAAGTCTAATCGTCATGCCTCCTTCAAATATAGACATAAATTAGTGTGATGTTTCAGACGAGAGGAATTCTTCTGCTTCTGGAAAGGCAAGCATTCTCCTAGAGGAAAGATGATACTTAAATAGTGGAATGGGTTCTGAAAGGGTTCTACAGCACCTGTGTTTTGGGAAGGAGGCAGAAAACTGGATCCTGTTAAGCATTTCTGCTGGGTTTCTTTCCCATTCGAGTGGGCTTGTGCAACATTGGTAAATTGTTATGCCAGAAGTGTTCTAATTCAGGAACATTTTACTAGCGAACTGCTATAACAAAGGAAGGCTATATTAAAGTGTGCATTTGGGATTTTGGTTATTATAAATTATGTTCTTTGAAATCTCATTTAGAACCAGGAACTAAAATGATGTTGAAAAGCTCAGAGGATTAATTCTTCCTGAACAATAGACTGTCACTGATCACTCTGTAAAGTAATTATACCAAATTTAATTATAATACAAGCACATAGTATGATAGTCATAGTGTGCCCAAAAGAGAGTTTGAAAAGGTGCCTCACAAGCATATGGACTAGCTCTGGGAGCACAGTGACGAATTATGCATGTTGTAATTGAGTACAACTTAATATCAGACTTTCTTAATTAAAGGTTTGGTGTTGTGTGGGGTGGATTCTGGCAGGCACACATTGCTTTTCAATATCATCAGCATAACAGAACAAATGAGCTCTTCCCACCCCGTTTTATAGATTCTGCCAAAAGCTCTTATGACTTCCAGTAGCATTGATGTGTTTAAATCAATTCCAGTATCGCTGTAGTGGTAAAACCAGGAGTAATCAAATTGTTACAGGGATGGAAAAACAACTGTCCTTCCTTCTGATACTCCAGCTGCAGGAACTGCACCATCTTTCGTTGCTGATCTTTCAGTATAATCCACTCATGCAAACCTAAGGCTCCTGCTTCACTGTTTCAGTCTTCTCTCCTGTTTTCCATTCATTTTCATGTTGGATTGGACTAGTTATGGAAATACCATTGACCCTCTAACTATCAAATCAAGCACTGAACCTGTTTACAGTCCCACCCGTGTGGCAAGCTGGAGCCCAAGACACTTACTAAGCCGAGGGAGCCACCAGGATCACGGGAATGGTGGCAGAGAGAGGGACATGCGTTTGGTTTGTATCGCAACATAGGGTGTTTACTATAAAGCAACAGAAATGGTTAGGACCACAGGTCAAAGCTAGCAAAATGAGTGCAGACCTGCTGAATTTCCTGGGTTTGTACTCACAACAGACTTCAGTTTGGCTTTACATCTCAATGGAAAAAGTAAAAATTAAAAAATCTTTGAAGAGCAGGTAAGTCAATCTAATCTAATATGCCATCTTTTTTTCCCTTCTTTTACCTTATTTCTTTCATATGCAACCGCTTTATTACACAGGAAATCTGTTATCTGGTCAAAATAGGAGTCTGGTGTTTGTCTTTATACATCTAGCACAGAGGCTCCTAACCTTCTGAGCTGCAGGTGCTTCCATGTAGCATAACGCCTAGTTATGTGGGAGATGGTGCCAGCAGACGCTCTGCGCTTTGCTTCCCCATTCTCCCTCCCTCTGTTGAAAATTGTTCAGTAGAACTAGTGAAACTTTAAATAAACTAGAGAAAGGTATTTTCTCTGTTTTCCTCTAGTGTAGAAAATTCCGTTTTCCAGGTCATCTTTAGAGCAGTATTATATTTTTAGGGAAAGTATAGAAAAAAAGGTGTTTAAAAAAAAAAATCAAAAACCCTATGTGTCTTTTGGTTATATTGCTTAACAATGTGATACAAATATTCACCTGTAACATATTATTAGCTAGCCTTCTGTAGTAGTTTACACCATCATTGAAATGTTTATTAGATCTTAAGCCATACCTGCCATAGATGGGAAGAGTCGGTTTGTTTTACTGCAGAAAATTGAATATGAAATCTTGCATGAGCTATAACATCAGCAGCTTTCAGAGCATCCACCAGGTGACATTTAAGGTGTTTGTGAAGAAATGTCTGTTGATATAGTGGGCTGTTTTGAGGACAGGAATGACGTGCTGGTGACTGCCATTGTTTGATGTGATTGCTGGTCTTGTAGTCTTGTGAGATTCCTTAACCAAAACTTTGCGACATGTCCATATGCAGTCCGTTATGCCTTTAGTTCTCTTTGGATTTCTACGTGTACATACAGCCTCTGTAACGCTACCAGTCTAATGCAGACTGAAGTCCTGATGAAAATCACTGACATCAGATTCATTCATACTAACAGCAAACTCCTGCTTGTTGAGAGGTCCAGTATTCTTTCCCCTAACTGATATGGTGCCACTTCAAGACCAGAAGAATTGGAATAAGTAACTAGGATAAAAAACTATGAAAACTAGTTAAGAATACTGGGGATTTTTTTTTTTTTTAATTTCTGTAAGTTTGTTTATGTTATAGCTCTCCACAGTGACTGTGGCACTCAGTACTGAGAGGCAATTTAAACTCAGCCACATTCTTAGAAGGGATAACTGCACAGCCTTCTTTATGCATACATATATATCTGTCTACATAGATCATGTATATCTCATATATATATATATATATTTAATGCCAACTGCGTGCTCCCTAAAGGAGAGAAGAAGAAATGTCATTTTTATGACAGCTCTACGTCAATGTAGGGAGGGATATATATTTTTAAAGAAGAACATTTTAGCTAATTCAGTTATGATCTTAGATTATTAAGTCCATGTTACTCAGCAGGGTGAAAGCAAAGTCCTTCACTGGAGGAGCTGTCTCTAGTCAGGCTTTGCGTTCTGAAGGACCACTTGAAGAATCGCATCTTCTCACTCTTGGGATGCAGCGCCTATGACCTTGGATACCAAATCCATCCAGCTATCCAGGCTTTCCAATATGTTTTGGATGAGAAACAGTTAATTTGTTTTCCTTCCTGGACTCTAAAAGTGAGTGAGTACCTGTGTGATACCAGACTGACAGCCCTCAGTGTAGGAACCCTCCTGTCTCTGAGCTATGAATAGACACAGCTCTCACGATCTGAGCTGCCAACTCTGGAAGGACCTCCGCTATCAGTTTCTTCTCCATCCTTGACTATGTCCATTTTGTATGCCCATGTGAGCACAGGTTGTTGACTAACTGTGACCTTGGGAGTGCTAATTAGCAGCGTTTTGGTAGCACCACCTGGGCTGATATGATGATGCTATTTGTCATATATTTCATTCCCTCCCTGTAGTTGCTACAGTTCGAAATCTGTCATGGAGCTAGTTATTAATCTATTTAATGCAGGCCCTTCTAGTTCAGTAATGGGCAAGTTTTCACTCCAGTATCACGAACTACTGAGTTGATGGACTGCCAGCAGATTGTAGGGCCTTTCAACCACTAGTGCTTGTCCTAAGCCTGCTCCAAAGCAGCTGGGAATATTGTAGCATGGAGAGGTGGACAACAACCCATAATTATTAACACACTGTTAATTTTGTTTCCTTTAATTAATTTGATTTGTGAGAAACTTCTGTAGCCTTCGGACATTCTGGGACCTGCAAAGCAATTCTGTGAATTAAGAAAAGAATCCATGTTGGCTGGAACATTTCTAGAGGCCTGATGTGCTTTATGCAGACAGAAAAACAGTCTACAGAAATGCTGAAGGTTCAGCAATTGCTGCAAATTCTCCTTAGTTTTATGAAGAGTTGCAGGCAGCCAAATGCCAACAATTGATTTATTTCCCTCTGAGCCTAGGGAGAGGAGGGATATTATTGTCAGCTCATAGCTTTCTACTTTGTGTATGCCATCATTTGGTTATAGAAGAAAAGGGTTTTAAGAAGAGTTCACATCTAATACAATGGAGGGTGTTATTTTTCCTACTGAATAAAAGTTTATTTTTCCAAGAAACATTAAATAATTCCATATCTTACGGTGCATGTAGTAGGTAAGCATTTATTTTCCATTTTCTAAGTATATCTTATCTAAATATATTCAATTTCTATTGGCAAATGACATTTGCTTTTCACTTTTCTCGTTCAGCTATGTCTGCATTTTAATGCTGAAATGCAGTGTTGAGGAAAAAGTAGATTTTTAAGGCAAGACTTCTAAGACCATTTTAAAATAAAGGTTTGTCCTGGTTCTGGCAAGGATAGAGTTAACATTCACCTGAGCTGGGAGAAGAACTGGAGCTGGTGGCCCCTATGGCTGGGGCACACAGCTGGAACAGTTTACTAATTAGCCAACAGCTGGGATAGTTTGCCCAAATTGGCCAAAGGGCTTTTCCATCCCATGTGACATCATGCTCAGTATATCAGTGAGGATGGTGCTGAGGGGAGCCTCCTGCTACTTGGGAGGAAACTGGGCATCAGGCTTTGCTGTGAGCTATAGTACTATATTTGTTTTCCATCTCTGTTTTGTTTTCTTCTGTTATTTCTCTTAATTTTTTTTTTTGTTTCACCTCAACCCCTGAGTTTTGCCACATTTTGTTTACCAGTTCTCTTTTCTGTCCCACTGGAGGGTGGGGGGAGTGAGTGAACAACTGCGTAGCTTGGTCCTGAATGGGGCTAAACTATGACAAGGTTTAATACTGTATCAGAAAGTTGTCTTTCCAAAGCCAGTTTTCCAGTTTTCTATGGGCTGATTTTTGGCCAGTCTCTTATTTGGATACAGTTGGGTTTTTTTTTGTGGGAGTTTTATTTTTTTTCCCCTCCTTAAAATATATGGAAGAACTAGAAGAGATACAGAGGAGGAAAAAGGGTGATTGGAGATACCAGATTGCTTCTACATGAACAGACTACAGAGACCATAATTCTTTGGCTCAGGAAAGAGACAGAAGAGGGGAGTGTGGCTAGGTGTTTATGAAACAAAGAGATGAAAAGATGAAATGGGAACAATTATTCATTTTTTCCCATAATGGAAACCTAGAGGATGCTTAATAAAATGAACAGGTAGCCAGTTTACAACCAATAAAAGAAAGCACATTTTCAAAGACTGTGTGCTTTTGTTTTGGAATTCATTGCCACGGAATGTGTGGAAGAAAGAAGTTTAAATGGACACAGAAGACCTTAGGAAAATGAATGCCTGATGAGTCCACTGAGGAAATAGTCTTTATATTGTATTAAGGAGATATTTCTCACACTTAGAATTTCATGAGAGGGAATAGTGATTTTTTTCTTTAAATGTATAAATGGCTGGATAACAATCACCATAGCAACGAAAAGTATCAGGTTAAAGCAGTAAGAAAAGGATTTAATGAATGTAACGTGCAGTTTTTTCCTCCTAGGATACGTTTGTGGTAATTCTTCACCATATTTCTGCATCCATATTCCTCTGAGAGCATTACCCATTTTAGCACTAATGCTGCATACGAATACACTTCTGTTTATTGTTGCAAGTCTACCTGCCCCACAGTGACCAAGAGTCACTTACACTGTAGGAATAGCTCTTGTAATATTTTAAGCTGGGCTGATCCACAAATGAGATCTGACCAGTGGGCCATTCCCAGAGAGCTGCTGCCTTTCCACAGCATGGGCTCCTCCCGCAAGGTCAGGGTTTGGTGGCAGGACAGGGCAGAGCCCAGACAGGTGACGGAAGCTCAGGCCATCACTACTTACCTGTGACTTTGTCTCCTCACACTGAGAAATCTGGACCATGCATGAATCATGTCTTGTTTTCTAATTTGATTGGATTTTACCTGTCAAAAAGCTTTTTTTTTTTTTTTCCAACATTTTGGGAACATCATAAATCAAAGTATCAGGTGCAATATGAATTGAGCTTTGAAGTAATTACATAAGCTTACTAAATAATTGAATCCTTCCAAACATGATGTACGGCTCTCTTATAAAACTTCTTAGAGATCAGTATATATTTTTAAAGCTACAGTAAGGAATCTGAAAGGTGAGTCTTTAAGCATTACAGATAGTGCAAGCTGTCTGTCTTACCTTCTTTCATTTCTTATCTTTGATGACCTTGCTGAAATTACCACATTCTTTCTGGTGATGGGGTTTTGCTCGTACATGTTAGCTTGTGGAGCTGGGGAAAAATATTTATTACTGTAATCTTTCTTATATACCCCATGTGTACTGTCTGTCACTGTGTAGAATACCTCAGAAATTCTCTACTTCCAGATTTTTTTATTTAAAGATAAGAAGTCTCCCAATGTTGATTTGAAGGGAGGGTGAAACAAAGGAGGGCAAAAACCATGTAAGAAAAAGGTTTGTAAACAGTAACATGGAAAAATATTTTCTATGTTTACCACATTTTCTTTATGAAGTATAATCAAAGATTAACTAAGTGTATTGTAATATTCCTTGTGAATACTTTAGTAACTGGTATATAGTTTATATAAATGATAATATCTATGGATATAATGTTTGCATATTATCTGCTAATTGGCTTTGTGAGCAAGCTGATTTTATTTGCCTTACAAAACCTGCTCTACGTACGTAACAAAGCCAAAGGGATAAATATATTATTGAAAGCTGTCTCAGTGTAGTCTGTGGTTAATTAAAACCATTAAATGTATGTCATTACACAGAAGAAAATTCATATTTTCCTTAATACTATCTACAGTTTTTCTGTTTCTTGGAGAGGTAATTATCCATTACCAAACACCAAGTTATGTTTTTTTTACTCAATTGTTTTCTTTGTTGTTGAGGAGAAACAAGTCTACATATTGTGAAGCTATTCTGTGTCAATTTCTATGAGGAGCAAGGAAAAAGATGAAGTTATTTGTAAATATCAAAATAAGGGAACATTCAGTAAAAATTGAACTATTGCAGGAATTTTCAGTGTTCCATGGATATGGGCCTAGATTCCAGTGCTGATAACGAGAGCTGGTCAAAATCCATTTAAACCCTTTGGCAGGGAAACTTTGGCATTTATGGTCATTACCTAGGTCATCAGAGAATATTAGCTTCTCTTAACAGTAGTTCTGATAAATTATTATTTTTTAAAATGTTCATTTTAAACTACTGGAATTTCGTCTAAGACTTTGACCTCTTTGTGCTGTTTTAAATTTATTTTATAAGCTACATTTATAAATCCACACTTTTTGCATTCAAATGTGAATAGGATATTTTTTCTTCTAGAACACTGTCCTTATTATTATATCAAGGGTGCCACGAAAATATCATGAGGAAATTAGATAATAGCAATGGTAGGAAAATTAAATAAAATAACAAATGTATACAAATTTAATGGAAAACGTAAGACACTGAATCTCAAAACTTTGCAATTGAAAATTTTAGCAAGATTTTTATTTTTTAAATGATTTTCTACTAAGAAAGTTTCGGAGCTTTTAAAAAATATCTGGAGTTTGAGAGAACAGCATTTTTCAATATAGGATTGAGAGCTAGCTCAACAGGTGATACCAAAGAGTGGGCTGAACTTCACTTTCTTTTTGAGATGACTCAGTGCCATCAGTCAGAATCAGAAAGTGAATTCATTACGGCCAAGCTTCAGAAGGCCTGCAGCTGGTGAAATCACACCACGGTCCCTTTCTCACGTGACAAGAGAACAAGCCAGGCTATGAAAAGTTCACTTGCTAGAGCTGCAGGTACATAAAGGTTTCTTGAATATGTAGTGAGAAGTGAAAAGAATTCGGCTCAGATAATATCCAAGGAATCCAGTAATGAATTGCAAAAAAGAGCAGATACTGTGGCACAGCCAGCAAGTTGTAGCATGCCAGTTAATTGCCTAAGTGCAGAGCTCTCATGTAGAACGACTGGAAAAGATGCAGTTTTCCAGCTGCACAATCCCCTCTTGCTCTCCCTCCTCAGTAGAATTCTCAGAGCATCACTGCACTGAGGTATTTGGTTATTATACTGCAAAAAAAAAGCAGGACAAGAACCTATATAAAATCACTATTATTTTGTATTTGTTGTTAGATCCAAATTTACAATGATTTTTTTGTTTACAAATCAGTCTGAGTTCACTATTGCATAGATAACAAGGGTCGTTCTCTCAAAAGCTAGTAATTTCCCCCCAAAAGCATTTGGAAGCTTTGAAAAGAATGTTCTCTGTATGAAATGAATTTGTTTCCATTTTACTCACACATATAGAGTAATGGCAGGGAGAATTGGTTCAGTTTCGTCCACAGGCAGCTACTCTTTAACTACCTGGCTTTCAGTATTTAACAGCAGTGTTCAGAGCATCCTTGGAGGCCAGCACCCACCATCTCTTGCTGGGCAGCAATTTTATTTTTAAAACTGCTGAAGAAATATGAGGGGGGTTGTTTGTTCCTCCAAATAGACAATCCGGTGGCAAGGAGCTCATGCTGTAGAGTTTTTCAGCCAGTCACTTGTGACACCTGTTGCGGACTTTATATTTGGATTGGTCTAATTTTTATGATTACTTATCAGTTTTAATTTTATGCTTAGAGGCCTGCTTGTTCATATCAACTTGTAATTTACAACGCCCCTGGGAAGTGCCTGATTCAGCATTGTCTTAGGTACTCACAATTAGTTTATTCAACTCTTAAAAGAATTGTGATGGTGCATGTACATCTTTTGCTATAGCAACACTGCCATCTGATTCAACATCATCATTGCTACATTACAGCAGGTTGTTCATATCTTAAAGCCTTGAAAAGAGGCAAAACTGCAGATGGACAGGGGTGGAGGTTACCTGCCTGCTTTACAAGAGAAAAGCCTCCGAGATCCTGGAAGAAAATAGTTCAAATGTATTTTCAACATCATTTTTGCAGCATTTTGATTTTATGCTAGGGAAATTAAATGCAAAAAATTAGGGATGGAGTAATACTTGCCTGCACTTTATAGAGAAGCCATTAGAGGATAATACTCTTGTTTGTATTGTTTTCATCATTCTTATGATTGCTTCATTTAATACTACATCTTTTCTAGTGCCTGTGTTGCTGCAGTGTCCCCTACTAATAACACCAGCATGTTGCAGTCACTGCTCCTTCAAAGACTAGTATTAATTGAAGCAATTTATTCTACCAGAGCTGAAGATGGCCTATTTATACTTTTATATTATGAATATTAACAGGCTACATTTATCTTGTCATGTCCTGTCAGCTCCTTTTTCTGCTTCATGCGGATTTGCAGCCCTATACACGCTTTACTCAGGCTCAGCGCATTAGGACACAGGTGTTTCTCTGTGTTACCCAAGAGATCAGAGATGCTTACCTGCTATCACAATATGGAAAGAGAGGCAATTCTGAACTGGTATCGTTGCTCCTGCATTGACTTGCTGGCAAAATAGTGTCTCATTCTGCCGATTAATGGAGCAATATCTTGTTTCAGCAAAAAGGTCATATTTATATCCTTCACCATAATATTAAATGTGATGTATATGCAATATAAAATATAAAGTGGATGGAGCTGATCCATTCCCATGGGGTATGAGAAGTCTTACACACTGTCAATAAAAGCTGTAGGGTTACAGAAAACTGCTACTTCAATTCTGCATGAAAATCCTCAGTCACAGTACTGCAGAAAACTACTGTATACACAATAGCATGTACAAGAATTCCTTAGCTTCCTTAATATTAGTAGTATAAAGCATAGTGTGTCTATTCTTCATTTATGTCATAGAGCTCTTGCTATATGTAAAATAGTTGGCTTTTAATAATATGGCCATTGCACTTAACTGTACTGAGCTTTGGCTAATGAAAAACATAAAGGAAACCACTTTCTCTTCCATCAAAATGTTTGATATTCTCCGCAATGAAGAACCATAAAAATAGCAGAGCAAGATACTGATGAGTTATGCTAGCTAAGGTCAAAATTTTTGGTTGCAGTGAACAGCAGAATTTGTAGAGCAAGAACTGAATAAATACTTTCACACAGGCTTCTAGAGAATGAAGAATATTAATACCTTTACTACAAAGCCTCTCTTTGTAGTCCTCTCTTCTCCTAAACTACCCCCACAGTTCTGGGTTAGGTGTTGCAGTTTTTCCTCTGTAGGTTTTCCCTATCTATTATGTAGAAATTATAGTAAATTACATGGAGAGAGACTCTATAGCCTAGACTTTAATTATTCTTTGATAGTGGTTTAATACTGTAATTGATCTTACATGGCAAAAACATGTTTCTGATAATAATTTGCATTTTGTTTTAATGTCTTTTTTAATCAATTTTTATTGAATTCGAGCCCTTTGAATTATTTTGATTTTTTTTCTTCAAATTTGTAAAAAAAAATTCTGCTTGTTATTATGCAGATTCTTCCTGAAGTACATTTTGTTCGCACAATTGGGGATTTGTGTTTTATTAAATCTTAAAGAAGAATTTCAAGGGACTATCCATGTGATAGTGACTCAGTTAATGCTACTCTTCTGCCTTAATTAGAAGCCATTTCCCTTACATGGTTTGAAGGGCATTATGCCACTTCAAGAGCAGTCTTCATGTGGCATTTTAATCCTAGACATATGCCATTTATCTAGCTGTACTTCTCAGAAAAGCAGTGGTGTATATCTGTTTCCTTAGACATTTCAGTTCAGGTCAATTGCTCTTTTCTACTCAAATCCCTCCTTTAGTGTTCTTGAACTTTATTTTCTATTCTACGTCTGTGCTCAATTAACTTTAAGCGTAACTCAGGATGCAATGGTATTACCTATGTTTGCTCAGCTAATGCACAATTGTATGTGATTGTAGGCTGGGACCTTAAATTGCTCCTGTGCACTTTTTGCATAGTTTCTCCCTGACTGAGTTCTAGGAACTTAATTTCAGCAGTGGGAAATGGATTTTTCTATTGGAGATTAAAATATTTGAGGTTTTCAAGTTATTCGGGAATTATGCCATTCATCATAAAGACTTAACCAATACCTTTGACCTTTGTGAATGATAAGGCCCCCTGCTAGCCTTGAAGATGGTGATTAATCCACTCACCTGAGATGTGGCAGATAAGATCACAGGCTAAACCTTGCACTCGGGGACTTACATCAAGTTATTCCACTTTTGAGAAAAGTATTCTGATCAACTTCAACTGGGAGCCAGCATTATGTGAAACACCAGTTCAGTTCTGGTATCTCTGGTGAATTCAGGAACCACTGGGCTGCCAGGCTGTTCTTTGATTTCCTTCATATATGCACTTCCTCACATTTTGGATGTGCCAAACCTTTGCCATTAAAAGGGGTTTTTTTTGTTTAGAAATATCCAGACAGGCTCTGCCCTTTCATCTATTTCTCATTTCACAATCTGCATTGAGAATGAATAAATGTTTCTAGGAAATGGTTTGTATTTCATGTGAAAGAGTCTCTGTAGATTATTAGAAGTCTTCTGTTGTCTTATATCTAGTTTTGTTTCTAATTTCCCCATTTCTTAGTCATCATTATCTTAGACATTCACAGTTGCGTCTTTTACTTTTCTTGTACAGACTGACTCCTCCACCCCAGCAGTACTTCTCTTGTTCTCCCTTGGTTTTCTTCCAGCGTGCGTGATCTTATTCAGACAGATGCTAAACACAGTATTAAGACTGCATATTCTTCTCAGCTGTGTTGTGACTGTACTCTGTGCAGCTTACTCCATGAGACCTGTGGAGTTCAAAACATGCTGGTACTCTTGCAGCCGTACTGCATTACAAGTTCATCACTCATTTGCAGAATTCCTGTCCTCCTTTCTTCAGTTGAAGTATCTCTGTTTCTCATTTTTTCTTTTAATAAGTGTTTGCTTCTAGTTATGCAAGATGTATATTATTATTTCATGTCTGTGTTCTTACCACTCTCATTTATTTTTCTCGCTGTTCTATAGTCTGACATATTTGCAGCACTTCCCAGTTTTGAGATATCTTTGCATCTTAGACATTTTAATTGTAGTAATTTGCTATTTCCTGTTCCACATCACTAAAAAAGCTATTAAGTAAATAAGAACTTAATACTGACTTGCTCTAAGCTACCTCAAAACTCTCCTCATCTTGATATATCATTCTTCATTGTTGCTTAGAAGCAGTCTGTAAATCATGTGATATTATCCTTATTCAGGAAATGAATTCAAATTGTCCTAGCTTTCACAAGACCCTGTATGAAACAAAACTAAAATTCAGATACAAGTCATCTTCATTTCAGTTACCTATTAATTCTGCAGTACTATTGAAAAAGCAGTTGAGTTTGTCCAGAGTGGCTTGTTGCCCAATGCTCATCTTCCTGTGATTCTCTAGAGATGTTTTATTATAATGTATATAGCACCATAAATTTGCAAACCACTAAAATTAGAATAAGCTGCATTTTTCTCCCTGATGATCTCACATTCTTAAAGGCCCATTAAAGCAGCAACAGTCACAAAAATACACTTCACTGTCCTGTACAGAAAACCAGGGTCCTGTTGGACAAACAAGAGCAGCATGGTAGTCATAGAGGACTTAGCCCTTCCCTACTTCTCCATTTTTTATTTCTTTATATTGGCTAGTCACTGTCTTTAAAGGGCTTAATGTATCAGGAGATGGATGATGCTGTTTGCTGAAGTATCGGGAATGGGAGAGAGAAGTTTTCCATGATCTCCTTGACCTTCTCTAAACTTCTACCATACAGACATAATCCTCCAGTGGCACTGTAATGGCAAACTGAGCATTTTGAGCACTGAACAGGATGTGATAAAATTTTGACACAAAAGATGAGTTTCTCTACCACTTAAGATGACTTGGTTTGCAATCCTCTGCTTCAGTTTTAATATGTTGGGATTTTTTTTAATATGTTTTTGGAATTCTAATTGGCTATGGGTGCATAGGTATTCCAAACCCCCTGCAGATGTTTGGAAGCAAGCTACATCATTAATACAAACAAATTCAGAATATCAGAATAGAATAAATATCTGGACGTAGCAACCTGCAGGTGTTTCTCTGCAAAGAAGCTTAAGTTATGCTGGATCACAGAATACAGCTTAAATCAATTCAGCTGGTGATCGTGTCCAGTATCTTATCCCTAATAATGACCATAAGCTTATGCTTCAGAGTAGAAAGGTTAGAGGTTTATAAAAATAAATTTTATCAGTGTTTGGATTTGCTTGCAAGTATAAGAATTGATACCTTTACATTTTCCTAATCCTGTTTCTGTAACTATACATTATACAAATACACAGTCTAAATTGTTTTTTTAAATTTTCTTAATTATGATCCCATATTTCGAATGAAAAGCTTTTGGTGCCTTCAAGGCAACTCCTGACATAAAAAAATTATGGAAAAAGGGAAATGATGTTTCAGGGAATCTGTCAGTCACCTTAAGAATGATACATAATCCAATGTGTGAATCCTACTAATACCTTACTGTGAATGATATTGAATGACAGCAAATTCACTAAATTACTGGCATTCTGGCTCAAATGTAGATATTTGCTTTACTTCCTATTTAAATTGAGTTCCTTTTATTCCTTAGAACTGCAACACAGGAGTGTCCAATTTGTTCCATTTACTTAATGAGCTACTGCCTTATTTCATATTTGTCTCCTGTAAACATTCTTTTTCTTGTTTGCATTTTGTTTGTTTGGGGTTTTTTTGATTATCATGTTGCTTAAAATCTGCTTGTATAATGTTAAATGTTTCAGTAAGCGTTCACCCATACTGCAAGACTGGCAAAGGGAGACCCCAACATGCAAAATACACATACATGGTCCAAGGACATCATATTTGATATACACTATGTTGCCTTCCAGGGTAAGAAACAAGTTGTCATTGAAGTGAAATCCATTTCAGTTTCATCTAAAAGCGTTATCAGATTGTGAGTGGCATAGATAAATTTATTTAACTTCATGCACAGAACAGCTTTCATATTCACAGAAAATGTGCTCTGGGTTGATATGGGTGTCCCTGTCTCATGCCACAAGAACTGCCTGCCTCACTCTCTCTCTTCCATTTCTTGTCTGTTAGAAGATCTTCAGATTTCAAGGCAGGAATTCCTAAATTTAATTTGTCTGGATAGTGTAACCTTAGTTCCAAAGGAAGTTTTCAGGTTTTGGTAAGATAAAAGATGCATGCTTTGGATTGATTATAGCCCTTTCAAATATTACCATGCATCTGCTGAAAATTATCTTGTTTTATTTCTTATGAGAATTCCATTTTCCTTGAAAAGTAGATCATGTTTAGAATGGCACCATACTGAAAATGGTGTTAGACAGCAGTGACATGCATTATTTAGACAGCAGCTACTGCATTATAAAATATAATAGTGTAGATGATTTTATTCACTGTTGTGATATAAACATTAAATATTCACTTCTTATGCTAATGTCAATTTTCAACTGTATTTACTAGTAGTTTGGGATTGTTTTCATCTCCGTTTGTTTGGGCCTGAGACAGATGTTTGCCATAGTCCAGTGGTGTGAGCATTCATGGCAGAGTTAGAAAAACTAAATTCAAGTTCCCGATTCAAGGAATAAGTAATTATTGTGTAGTAGAGCAGCACGAACACGCAGACGTTGCCGACAGACAGATGTGTAACAAAGAACTGAGTTTATCATCAGTTTCATCCCCTAAAGGAAGTGGCACACAGGCTAATCTAGTTGATCAAGTTCACCGGAGGTAGCAAATCTTGCAAATCAGTGTTTAATGCATGCAGCCTTGATTTATTTCAGTGGAAGGATTGTCTGCCTCATCACGCTGATGAGGGTCTTCACACTTCCGTGGAGTTGTTTCTGCTATTCTCTGGTGTGAGTTTACCATGACAGCTCAACACGATTTCCCCTGGGGAACCAATCACTCATGTGAGCGTTGGGCAGCCAGTAGCTGCAACAATAACAAAGTCGTGAAAGTGGTTTGTATAATTTGGCTTCTAATTTTTCAATGGGGACTCAGGAATCCCCAAGTTACATTGACATCAAGGTTTCTTTGGGGGTTTTGGTAGATATCAGTGCCTTTCAGGATAAAATCCTAAACAGCAGGTTCCTGAGGCATACTTTGGATGACATCCTTTATCATTTGACACTCCCAGGTTGTCTAGCCACATAATTGTTTTGCTTGTGTGTTGAATATGTGTGTTTGGAGCTATATATTGCTTCTGGAAGTTGAAAACAATGTTAAAATTGTGACTTATTCTCTTCAAGTTTTTCCTCGCAGTTCTGATTAAAAATGCAGTAAATATTGATGAAGGTTAGAAGCATGTCTTAGAATTTTCCAACAAATAACTTTTTGTCTGAATTTCAGTTGTTTCCTCTGATTTGTCTTTATTGGATGATTGAGCTTTTGATGTATGGCTAGAGCTACACGATTCCCAGCAATATGGCTATTTCAGGAAGAGAAGCTAGGGAGACGGTTTAAGTCGAAAAGCTTTATTAAAATAATTGTTTTCAGAACTTGAACCCTCATAACTCAGTAACTTGGGAATCAAAAAAAACAAAACCCACCCAGACTGCCATTAAGTATATGATTCAAAGACCATTGATTTCTTAAATACGTCCTATAAGTGCTGATTATGCAAGCAGTTGTTTGTTATAATCAGATCTAAAAGCCCTTTCTCTCCTACCAGCTGATGGCTGTTCTATAACCTTTGGCTTCAGACTTCTGGTAGGAACATGGTACATATTTCTACAAAGAATGAAACTCTAACGGCCTTATCAAATAACAGCAGTACTCATTGTGTTTAACAGTGCTGGAAATTAGTTTCTTGGGCACTGATCTTGACAGGTCAGCTGTCACAAATTGGTAAATGTATCTGTAAATACATCGGTCCTATAAACAAAATTCTGTCTGCAAGAAGTGGAAGCTAAAATTGGCACACTTACGGAAAAAAAATGAAATGTTCTGAAGCACAAGGACGCACAGGAAACATCCTTTCCGGAAAAGATTTTGCTCGTGTTCCATTTATCAATTTTATCCTCATAGTTTGTGCCTCCATAGAGAACGCTATGGAGTTCTGTGCTCAGGTGAAATATGCTCCCCCTCCTTGCACCTACTCCTGCTGTGTAAAGGAGGAATCTTTGTCTATCTCCTTTTGAATAAAAGGATATAAATGTGGAGTTTTGCACTGGCATGTTTCCAGCTTCTTTCAGGAATTCTTAGTGTTAACACAGAATGCAAAACGTAGGCTATTCAAAAATGCTAAGGCCTTGATATGAAATCAGGTAGAGTTTTTGAAAGGTAAAGGAGTAGGAGAAGGAATTGAAATGTCAGTCCACCAGTGGTGAAGTAATAAATGAATGTGTTACATTTCCCATTTTTTAATAAATATTTAATCATCATCTGTAGATTATGCAAGCCATTTTGGCCAAAACCTTCCATGCATCTTTATAATTTACTTATTGCATAGGACAGCTGAAGAAGGCTTAGACAGTAAACTTTCTTTACAGATTTGAGACACAATATATACCACGTGCACCTATACTGGTCTTTGAAGTCTATTGAACCGTATTGATTTATGTCAGCTGACGAATTGGTCAATTTTGTTTGGCAATAGCAAAAGCTAAGAAATATCTGGGCGTATTTCAGAGCAAGCATCTATGCCGGAATTTAAAAGATATCATGGCTATAGGTACCTGCCTGTAGTGCTGCAGACATTTTTAAGCTCATCTGTCACTGCAAACTGGCATCACAGGGGATCTCAATCTGAGATGTTTAGCTTTCAGGAGTATCATTAGAAAGCTGAATAGTATTCAGTCGTGCTCCTCCTCCATCTACCAGGTCTGCTGGATAAAAGCAGCTGTCGCTTAATTCTTTCCTCTCCTATGTGTCAGCTTTGAAGATCCAGTGACTATAGAATAATTTTCATCAGTTGTGATAGTTATGATGATTGAATATTCACTGAATGTCCTGTTCTTTTCTAGTTCCCTGTTTACTAGTTTAGTGCAACAAAACAAAAATAAAGCTATACAGATCTCTCCCATCAGATTTTGGGGTTTGGTTTGATTTTTGAGGCTTTAGGATAAAACTGAAGTCATAGAAATAAATCACGTAGGACACTTACCCATAGGCATTTTCAGTGAAATAAGTTCTTTCCAAGAAGGTTTTGACTTGTTACTTGAAAATTAGCTTCTGGCAGGAAGAAGCCACGTTTCACAGATCTTGGACTATGTTTAATTTCTACAGGGTATGCCTTCAGTTAACCACACTGCTTCCACATATGTGAGCATAGTATTGGTGTTTAAGAGTAGAGCTGAAAAAAAAAGAGGGAAACAGTTTCTGCTTGATACTATTTATGACTCTGAAGGCAAAAGGAGTGTCTGGCTGCTGCTGCTGCTGAAGAGAATATTTAGCTTGAATAATCCAAAGGTCACTTAAGATGGACTTTTATATTGAGCCTATTCTAATGAATTTTACTGCATTTCCTTTCAGAAAAATGCAGTAAAATTGATTTGTAATGAGATACATTTAGTTGAAAAATAAAATATTTAGTTGTAATGTTCCAGGGAGATATCCTGAAAACATGCATCCAGGTACATCTAGCAGATGCATGAAGTACTGGTAGATGTGAAATATTTGATGATTAGGAGCCTGGGAACTTGAGAGGCTGTCATTGTTTTACTGATGAGGTAGAAGCAGAGCAAGAAGAGAGAAAATAGGACTTAAGATAGGATCTGAAGAAAGTCTGGGAGGGAAGAGGAGGCAGTTTGACACCATAGAATCTGTGTCAAGAATTTATGACCATCAGTGAAGAATTTTATGCAGCAGGAAAAAAAAGATCAGTCTTTGATAAGCAGTAGGGAATGCTTTGAAAAGTAGGAGGGGATCTGAACTGAGAGGGAAATGTGGGACACTGAGACCATAGATAATCCTGAGGACTGTCAAACAATATAAACTTACTGGAAAGAAATATCGTATCAGAATGATTTAAGTGAATTAATATGGCAAATGCTACAGATAATAGAGCAGTTGTGTTACAGGCATTGATGAAAATGCATTCAGGCAAGGCACTTGTTTATGTCCTCTGAATGTCACTAATTCTGATTCTACATTTAAAATCACATACTTTTCTTATCCTCTCTATATAGGTTCTGGATTTGGCCAAGCTACTTTTAAATGTTTATGTAAACACTGAAAGGTTTCTGCCTAACAGTCCTTCAGGCTCACTGTACTTTCTGTTCCAGTTGGCAACGTGGGACTCTGAGAAAGGGCTGAACGGCAGTCTACAGGAACGGCGTCTGGGCAATGACTTACAAGGACTGACACTCAAAGTGGTGACTGTCTTGGTATGATCCTATTTGAGTTCAGGAAAAAAACGCTCAAAATAAAAATACTCTGACTGAGTATTTTGGGCACTTCCCTCAGTATTTTTCCCTCTCATTTTCAGTTCTGTATTTTTAGATGATCTATTAGATAAGCACAGAAGATAGATGATAGCTTTTTATTATTTTATGTGAAGCTGTGCACAGTCAGAGACACAGAACATTTGTTTGTTTGCTTATGCTGTTTTTCTGCATTGTAATTCCTGCTGGGCATGGAACCAGCACAGGGCCTGAGTGCACAGGGGTGCATTCCAGATACTGTACTCTAACTCGGGTATGCAGTTTCCAGCATTTCATGGATTTTAAGATCGGATGGGCCAATTATGATAATCTAATCTTGGCCCTTGTACACTGCAGGCTGTAAAATGTAATCAAGTGTTTCCTCCATCAAGCTCATAAATTCCCATTGAGATAAACTGTATTTTTTAAAAAGGTGTAGTCTTTCCAAAAAATCATTATGCTTTTGGGACTACTGTCAGTATGTGGAATGGTAGTAGAGCTCCTGTCAGCTAAGTGCTAAATTAGGGGCAGATCAGGGCTTGAATGCATTCCTGTCTAAAATATTGTCATTTGCAGCTTGCAGAATGTGGTATCGTTTTTTTATTTCTATTTCTTTTTTTTCTGAACCATGGTACAAACAGGAAGTAGAAAATAAGATATTTAAGGCACTCCTTCAGCCCACAATTTTCTTTTCTCTGTCTGGTGACAGGCAAGCTTATGCTGCAGCTTTTGTGGGAGGTGAGCAAATCCCTTCCATGAGAATGTCACTACCAGGTTGCAAAGGTGGCCAGCTGCGATGGTCGTGCTGCTGGCAGCCCCGCCGTGCCCCCCGCAGGAGAGCCTATGCCTGACAGAAAACATACCACGAAATACTTCATTTCCTTCCTCCCAAAACATAATTTAATATAAAATATTCCAGTAACCATGAAGGTTATTCTTTGAATTTTCAAAATTTTAAATATTCACAAAATGCAGCATTTTTTAGCTCTTGTTTCAGTATGTATCGTGCATAAAAGATTAATCATTGTCTGTAAAAGAGACTTTCTAAATCTGACATGCTTGGAGATAGACGGGCAGTAGTAATGTTCCTATCTAGGACTCACATTCTTAACTTAGTATCTCAGGTAGGTACCTGTGCCCTCTTTATAGTCCGTGAGAAAAGACAGGTATTTCAGAGAGTAATTTGTCCTGTAGACATCAGGGAGCTGCTAGAGGGGGGGCTGAATCGTCCTCTAGAGCCTGAGCCTTTGCCTCTTCTCAGGAACTCTGGAAAACCCAAGGCCACAGACAGGACTCAGGTGCTGAAGCACTGGTGTCTGGTTAGGATGCCTCATAGTATCCCACCTGGCCTACAGTTTTTGCCTCTCAGGGTTATGTATGTCTCAAAATCTGTGCCAAGTTGTCCAGAATTAACTTGGGAAACATCCTTTTGCCCAGATAAGCAAGCTAAAATCTAATTTCAAGTATCAGTTAAGATATTGTTTTGTTCTTAGGAAGAACCTTTTGTGATGGTGGCGGAGAACATACTTGGGCAACCAAAACGATATAAAGGATTTTCCATTGATGTCCTGGATGCACTCGCCAAGAATCTGGGCTTCAAGTATGAGATATATCAAGCTCCTGATGGTAAATATGGACAGCAGCTTCAAAACAGTTCCTGGAATGGCATGATTGGAGAACTCATTAACAAGGTACACAGAGACGAAGCTGCATTTAAAAACTTAAAAAAAAAAAAAGCCTCTTTGGATTAGGGTGTCAAAGCTTTGTAAGGGGGTTGTTTAAATTTTGTTTAAATTCTTCCCTTCCTTCATTTCAAATTACAAGAGAAAGAATTACGATGAAAGCACAAGTGCAGAACACTTCTGAGCTATGGGTGGTTTGAGTGTGGTGTAAACTGTGTGATTTAAGACCCTGTACACAGGATAGGAACTGGAGAGTCTGCTGTTCTATTTATTCCCAGCTGTTCTCAACTAATCCCACTGATAAATTACATCAGTGTAAATCTATGTGTTTACATAGTTGTAAAAATAAGAAGAGAGGACATGTATGTACCTGTGAATGAATTACTATAAAAAGTAGAGAAAAGATAATGTATTCTTCCTAAAATATTGATTACTATTATTTAAATTTTTGTTATTATGTCTTTGCTTTGTTTGTAGGTATAACTTTATTTGGGTCACTTATTGGCAATGAGTTTGATAATCATCAATTGTTTCACTCCAAAACAGGAAAAGTATCCCTAGTAATATACCATAAAGAAGTGTTTTGAAGGACCAGAATTCAAAATGATCTCAAGATTATTCATCTATTTAAAACAGAGAAGACCAAAATTCTTTTCTTAATTACAGTCTTGCAAATTAGAGTAAGTTAATTGAACTCCATGGAAGTAAATGGGGAAAGTCCATAGATTAGAATCTCCCAGAGAATGAAATTAGAGTGTATTTTGTTCATGTTCTTGCTATCTGACATGGGACAAATGTTAATCAAGAAGGAGAATCAAAGGAATTAATATTCAATGTTGCTGCCCTTTGTAGAAAAGGTTACTCTTCTGCAGTGGAGTTATTACTTAAACTGAAAGCTTTCTCATTAGCTAGTAAGTAGGCGGCTCAGTATCAGGTAAGTAGATGTTTAGGAACAAATAGAAGCAATTAAAGCAATAGCAAATGTGCATGATAATGGGATATTCTTGGTTGGTGCTAGGAAATATAAAGATTTTTTTCTTATTTTGCATTGACACAAGCTGTTTGAATTTCATTGACTTGAAAATGTGGTAAAAAATTCTGTTAAATTTATTTTAAAAATGCTTTATTCGAAGCAACAAAGTATTATTGTGGTATTTTTTAAATTGTATTTTTGCTACTAGCTTTTCTACTGACTCCAAAGGATTTCAAAGCAGTCCTCCCTCACTTAACATCTGCTTTACTTAAGAGATGGAAATAAAAAGTACATTCTATTTTTTTAAGAGAACTGTTCTTATTAAGATGGAAAAATATTCAAAATCTAAATGCAGCTCTTCAAAAGCTTTGGGAATCTTATTTATTAACTCTCGTTTTATCTTTCACTGAGTTCGCATGATCTTTAAGGATCCTCTATCTGTAAAATCTACTCACTTTAAATGTCGAGGTCAAAGCAGTTTCGGGAGATAAGTTGCCTTTGGTGCATTCTTCCAGTTACTAGTTTTTGCAATCACTTTATTCATTGTAGGAAAATAAACAGAATCTTCCCGCCAGTTGACATATGAAATTCCTTCATGATTATGGGCAGTTGGCAAATTTGCAGGGAGAACAACAACCATTAGCTCTTCACACCTTGCTATCAAATACAACAGCTACATAAATGGTGTTTTTTTCTTATTGCTTGCAGTGCACCAGGTTAATATGGTTTGGAGTTTCAGTCATCCTTTGTAAAACAAGTGAGGGATAAAGGTTAAATAAATTGCACTCATTCCAGAGAGGAGTCAGGGTAACGCTTTTGTTCTAGAATACTTTGACAGGTTATGTTTCAGTATTTTGCTTTAGACTGGTGCAATTAGTGTTCAAATGACGAAACTGATTCTGGTTTTATTTTTAGTCAATTTATTTTAATTTGCCTAAATGTGTTAGATTATAGAAAAAAAATGCATGGAGTAACTTGGTTCATAAAAAGCTTCTCCTTAAGGCTCACACTGGCAGAAGTCATGGTGTAAGGAAGAGATCTGATCTGTTGCGTTTGTCTCACAGAGAGCAGACCTAGCGATCTCGGCCATCACTATAACACCAGAACGAGAGAGCGTTGTGGACTTCAGCAAGCGGTACATGGACTATTCTGTGGGGATCTTAATCAAAAAGCCCGAAGAAAAAATCAACATCTTCTCCCTCTTTGCTCCTTTCGACTTTGCGGTGTGGGCTTGCATTGCTGCAGCCATCCCTATAGTTGGTGTCTTGATATTTGTCTTGAACCGCATCCAAGCAGTCAGGGCACAGAACGCTTCCCAGCCAAGCCCTTCAGCATCCTCCACCCTCCACAGTGCCATCTGGGTCGTGTACGGCGCCTTTGTTCAGCAAGGTACTTACTCTCTTATAAATACCACTGACAGATGTTCAAAAATGTCCTGCCTTGTGTAAAGCACATTCAGGACATGTTAGTCTTGGCCAGAATGGTCTAAAGATGAAAGAGAAGGATCATATGGGGAGGTAATATGTTTTATTAGCCCAACTGATGAAAAGTGGGAAGAGGTAGATAAGTTTGGGTAGTTAGTTATGGAAGGAGCACTTTTCTTACAGGGAAAGGGTGGTCTGGAGGGGAAGTAGAAATGCAGAGGGGTAGCTCCAACGAAGGTTAACATAACAGAGCACACAGAGGGTGATCATAAATGAATGCTGCTGGGAGACCCTCATTTTCTCTGTTTATTTGTAGGGGGTGAATCTACTGTCAATTCTGTGGCCATGCGCATTGTAATGGGAAGCTGGTGGCTCTTCACCCTTATTGTGTGCTCCTCCTACACAGCAAACTTAGCAGCCTTTCTCACAGTATCAAGAATGGATAATCCTATAAGGTAAGAGCCTCTTCTTAACATGAAGCTGGAAACTTGGATTTCACAGAAAGGTATTATCCATTTGAGCACTCATTCTTGCAAAAAGGAGATAACTCTCTAATAAAATACTCGGCTTATTTGCAGTGGCTGCTTTTCTTTTCCCACCCCTCCCCTTCTCCTTCACTGCTACAACCTCCAAGCAGTTTTGACAGGTGCATCGAGAGGACAATGACACTTTAGTTGTGCATTTTTCCAGCAGAGATGTCTTTCATGTTTATATGTATTTTGCTTAACTAGAGCTCTCACTGCGTCTGCTGTCTTCATTTCTTTGTTGAACATTGAGGGAATGGTCACCTCTAAGAAATTATCTAATATTTCACTTCTCACCTTCAATGCGTAATTTTATGTTGTCAACATTGATATATACTGGTTTTTATACTATTATTTGCATGTAAGGTAATATAGGTGGTCTTTTAAAATATATTGGCCAAAATATAAATGGCCAGATTCAGTGGCATTATTTGCAGAAAAAGCTTCTCAAGGAGGAAAAGATAACTGAACCTGACTCCAGGATAATAGATGTAATATAGCAGTTGTTCTATTAAATATATATGAAATTCTTTACAGTTGTGTTGGAAATATTGTGGTGACAGATTACAGCTTCTGTGACAAACCCAATTTATCTTGCACCTTTGACTTCTTTCCCCTGCCATTTGCCTATAATCCATACCCAATGGGAATGTTTTCAATACATCAGACCTCTGAGCAGCTCCAGAGAGCTGCTGGTTGTTTGGTGGCAATTTGTGTGTGTAATTTGTTTTTCTTCAGAAAATTTAAAGGCTAAAGAATGTTTTCATTTTTTTCTCACAAAACATGGACAAAATTTCTAACTTCACGCTGCAATGGAGCACTGGGAGGGCTGTTGATCTCCCATAGTCAGTGTTGACAGGATTAGAGACTGGTATCTCATGTTTTGTCTGATGGTGATGGAGTGGAGAGGTGGCCAGAGGATGGGCAGCATGGTGCAGGCTCTCCTACTAGAAAATGCTGAGCCAAGGATTTTAGGTGCTAGAGAGATGCACTTACTCTGTTGGTCTCACTTGGGATTGCGCTGGAAAAACTGGGACTAATTTTTGTGCTTGGTGCCTGAAACAGAGGCATTGGCATTTAGGTGAGGCTGTCACTTAAAATAACTGCTTTTGCTTTCTCTAAGGTACCTGTACAGAAGGACATAAATAAATGTGTTTATCATAAACATGAGTTTAACAGTTTTTCCAGTTTTTAACTTGCCATTATGTACTTGCAGGTAATGTAACTTTTTGTATTAATATAATGTAATAATAATAATAATAATAACAGTACCAGCCCAATACCATAAAAAGTTTTGGTTTTAAATCCATTTTCTGCTAGTTTGGCCAAAATAAGTGGGTTTTAACAGTGATAGAAACAAGAACTGCAAGTAATTTCTGGAAATAACATAGGAAACTAAACAGGATAAGGTTACCTTGGAGTATCTGTGAGGCCTGGCTGTAATGAGAGTGAGGTTAAGCTCAATGAATAAATTGCTCTTGAAACCCAAGACAGAAATAGTTATCCAGAAAGCATGAATAATAATGTTCTCAAAAATTTCTAAAAGTTCCAGTTCTTTCCTGGGAGAAGAAATTGTCTATTTGGTTTACTAGGCACCTCCCAAAACACAGCAAATTTTACAGAAGGACAAAAGCTGGGGTCAGATGCAGTAAGGAATCTGCAAAAAGAGATCAAAGTTCCAGATCAAAACTATGAATTATTAGAGGAAGCTTTTGAGGCTGAGCTATTACAACATTTACAAGGGGTTTTTGTTCCCTTTCTTAGTTAAATGAAAGGACATTGCTAAGGATCTTGAGGGAGTGGGAGAAGATCTTTGGGTAAAGGAGCTGCTTGGTGTTGTTTTGGGCCTTTAGAGCCCAGATCCCCTTCTACTGTTAGAGATGGCAGCTGAAGAATTATAATTAAATGCCTTTCTACACCTAAGAGTAGCTGCCACTTTTCAGGTTCCTGATATCACGCTCCCTTGTACAAGGTGAGGATACAGAAGCAAGAAAGAAAGCACTCTACTGTGATCTGCAAACACCAACAGAGTAATTCAGGTGCCAAACCAGAAATGTCTGAAGTAATTTAAGCTGCCGTAAGGTTCACTGCCTGTGTTCCAGCTACGTGGCTATAAGGGCAGAGGTCTCTATTAGGTGTTGTCAGCCACAATATGGATTATTCATATTGCCTGAGGTGTTTAAAGTGGTCCCAGATGGTTCCTCTTAGGCACCCAAATCATTCCCTAAATAATCCGAAATGGTAGCTGTCAGAAAACTCTTCGATTTGATCATGAGTTGGCATAACTGAGCCAGTTAAGGGACTTGCTTGTCTTGGCTTACTTACAGCTATTTTACAAAGTTTGCAGAATCTCACTGAGATCCTGCTACTCTAATCAAGAGAGAGATCTGGACTAAACCCTCTCATCAAAAACTGCTAGTGCCTTAGGAGAGAGGGAATGGAGTAAAAAAATACGTTCTCTGGAAACTCTGTTGAGCCTTCATCCATTTCTAAGCTATGATGAAGATATTTTAATGTTTCCACTCTTTAGGACAAGCATCTTATAAAATGTTGTGTCAGGTTTAGAAGAAATATTTTTTTTTTCCCAAGAAAGTAAATTACTGCCTTACATGAATGCATGATGGCCTGGTGTGTCAGCTCCCAGTATTACTTCACTTCAGCATCATATGGTGTGGAGTGTCTATTTCTGCCTTTCTAAATTTGCCACTCAATTTGCCTGCATTATATCTTTCATGGGCCCAGAAATGAATACTACTTGAAATTCACTTTTCCCCACCCAAAAAGACACAATGAGTTGTAGCTGAAAATTTGCTCACCAGCTGAGAACTACCGAATCCATCTGTGTACACGTCCATTGTTAAGACACCAACCCCTCATTCAGTCAATGTGTGCCGTTATCTGTCCCTCCATAGGAAAGTCCTCTGGTGTTCAGTACTGCTGCTGTAAATTGCCAGCAGGAGAGAAAACAGTATTACGGCGCTGCAGTAGCTGCAACATAGTTAAAATTTTCATTACAAGACTGATTTTCTTCCCAAGCTCTCTCTAAAACGCCTAATAAAAGTTGTTTCAGCACCAAATTTGGCATGTCTGGTCTGTGGCTAGCAGAACAGGAGTATGTTTGATTGAATAACTAGACGTCAATCAACCCAGTAATCCTCACCTCCACAGTTTCGCTGCAAAATAAGTATGTTATAGAAATCATAAATTATATTTATTACAAGGGGCTTGGTGAAATGTTCACTGAAACAAAGTTGAACTGTTGGAAGGCAGATTTTTAGAATTAGCAAGTTAGATGAAAGCCTGCTGATGAAGGAATTTTTTTTTTTTTTTTTTTTTTTTTTTTTAAATCTGGTATTGGCAAATCTCACAAGGCTTTTCCACCCTGCCATGAGATTCAGGGACTGCCTGTGGCTCACAGAAAGGTGAAATACCCGGAGTAGGAGGCACGGCAGAAAGCAGCTTTCATCTGCTGCCTCTATTTCTGTATTTCCTGACAGAGATTTCCTAAATCCCAAATGGGTTCCCAAGTGCTGTGCTGTCCAGGTGCTAGATCCCATGTAAGAAATGTGCCTATCTTGGAAAGAACAAAAATCTCCTTGGATTTTCCCAGATCCTCAAGGGCTTCATGACAAGCGTGATAACAGGGAGAGGCAATGGCTTTCTGGCCTTGCTCCTTGTGTGCCCCGTGTGCCCATCATTCGTTTCGTTGTGACAGGGCAGTGGGGAAGGTCACAGCCTGGAGTTTGAGACCCACATCAAAACTTCTGGTACTTCAGGGGATTGACGATAGCAACCTGATCTGGTTTGAGATGTCCCTGCTCCTTGCAGGGGGGTTGGACTAGATGGCCTTTAAAGGTCCCTCCCAACCCAAACCATTCTACGATTCTCTATGAGAGCAGAAAATAGTGTGAACCTTCCCTAGCTGTCCTCCATTTTCCAGTTGCTAGTGGCTGGTAATTCTGCACCCCTTTGCTCTTTTAATACTGCTTCTTTGAGCCCTTTGTCCAAATTACTTCTCCCCTTCTCTCTGCCCCAGCCTCACAACAAGGGGACAAAGGCAATGGAGTGGTTACCTCAGGATTTCTGTGTTTGTGGAGATTCACAGGCAGGACAGTGAACCATCAGGCAGATTTCCCAACCGCATGTGGACAGAGGAGCGAGATGTTACCCAGTTCCAAAGGAGGAGACATTTTTTACAAATGTGCTGGTAGAAACTACTTTGGAGCTCAGGCTAGGCAGCCGTGATCCATGTTTTAACTTTGTAAATGAGCAATTATTAATTTTTGTTTATAAATAGAAATCTAGGTAATGTTTAGAGCTAATCCTTGACAAACTTGCTTAAACCCAAGTGATTTGCATTTATTATTCTAATATTTGCCTTCAGAACTCTATGCAGCTCAGAGACCTTCTAATTGGCCAGTCTGCCAAGAAAGGGCTGAATTATTACGTAAGAGTTTGTTCTTTCTTTTGTCTTATTACATTTTCAAACAGCCCTTGGATCTGCTGTCTGACCTTCCATTTGTGATTATGAGTTTAATTAGCAGTGACTTAACTTCCAGCTTAATTTCTTGTTAACAAGCAGACTACATGCAGTTCAGTAGCTGCACAGATATTCTGAAGCTCAGGTTCAGGAGAGCTTTTCTAACAAGAGGTTAAGAATCATGCAGGAAAAATAGGACATTAAAAAGTAGGTTATTTGCAAATTCAAGACAGTTTTAAATTTAAGATTTTATGAAACCGATCCTTAACATTTACAAATGGATGTTTTGAAAGGCATCTGCATAAAATACACACGTTATATCTGCTTTTAAGTTCACAGGTGTTGTTTAATTATTTGAGATTTCCTTATTTGTGTTTTGATCCCCAAATTTCATGTGTGTTGGTGCAGAGCTGAAGATTTACTGCAGCTTAGTTGGGGTGACAGATGAAGGACTTGGGCGCAAATTCTTTTTCTACCACAAGCTTTGTTTGACCTTGGCAAGCTTAGCGTCCTCTCTGTCTCAGTTCCCTTTTTGTACAGTGGAGTAACAACTTTTTCATATCTTATATGGCATGTTGTCAGTTTAGCTGCTTTGAAGTTGATGGCCAGAAATGACCATGTTATAACAGTTCTGCATGTATCAAAAAATATATATTTTCTGGGTTGCATACAAAACAGGAACAATCTCAGAATATTTAAAAAAATGAGGAAAGTATTTTGAAATTATTTTGAAGATACCAGCTACAGAGAAATGAAAAAAGGTTTCATCTGCTGTAGTTAAGTGGATTTGATAGGATTTGTAGGAAGAATGTCACAGGAATCCCTCTGTATTTGCAGTGATTTTAGCTTGAAATTCCTCATGTTTGAAAACAGCCTTTCTGTTGTTAATCTCATACGTGGCTTTCTAAATGTTTCACTGGATTTTCTTTTGTTATGTTTAATTTTGTTATGTTCAGTTTGCACTATGTTTTGCAGTGTCTGTGCAGCACCTCAGGCACCTTGGCAGGAGGCACATATGAATGAGCATGATCAAAAATAATTATTGTGATTATTATTTAAGGCCTGTGAGCAAAAGCTTCAATCACTAAAAAACTAGATTAAGTTCATCCATAAAAATGAAGACCAAAAAAGAGTGCAAAAAGATGCAAGTGAATGAGCAAGGACAAAAACTTAAAACTTTTCCTTTCCAGAACATTCCCTGTTTAGACCACGCGGAAGGAATGTCATGGGAAACGCTCTGCAAGCTGTGCAGCAAGGCAGCAGCGCTCAAGAGCTTGCCAGCCATTTGCCTCCAGGCACCGTTCAGGACACGACACTGTGTTGTTTGCCCATACTATAGAACCCCCATCATCTGCCTTTTCATTTCAGTTTCATTGATGGTGTTGCCCAGTGGGTGCTTCTGGGAAACCCAGGGCTTCACAAAGTTTGGAGCCTTTTAAAAAGCTTTCCAAATGCTGTCGTATGCAGTTCAACTGTGGTTTAAAATGGATCCTAATTACTCCTGTAATTGAGCAAGTAGGCAAGCATGTAAGTGCAAATATTTCCCAAGGACATTTTTCTGGGAGAAATGAGAACGCACAGCTGAAAATCAACCTTGCATTCCATCTCTCCAGTTGCCTTTATAAAAATGTGGCATATATTGGAGATCAATGGAAAACCAAGAGATTTGCGATTCCACATCCTCTTCAGCTCTCCTTTTACAACACCTATATCACAGCATCTGTTCACTTGTTCTTGTTACTGGCAAGTTCTGTAACTTAAGTGGGTTGAGGCATTAACGTTCAGATGCACATACAGTTTAGAGAATAAAATGATTTGGATATGATGTTTGCAAAATATACCATCTGTGCAGGTAATAAAATGATTTTTTAATTATTTTTTTTCTTTTGCTTTAGAATGGTAAAAATCTAGCAAGAGCAGCAACCTCATGACAGCCCATCAAAATATACATGGATTGGTTAAAATCTGAGATTTGATGCACAGTCGTCTCCTCTCAGCTCAGATTGAGTCACCTTTTTAAGTCAGATTTTCTCATGTTAATAAAGGTTATTCACTGGTTGTCCATCGAATAGAATAGCTGTATGCTTTGTGCACACATTAAATCTCACTGGCCCCTGACTTCAGCCTTCTTTGTAGTATGCAGTTTCTTTTTATTACAAGGATAGTACCTATGGCTTATTTTGTTGGGTTTTATTTTCTATTTGACTCCTAAGGGATAAACAACACAAAATGCAGTAACAGAAGATTTTTGCCCAATAGGGTGTATATATTTTTATTGTTTTCTCTGAAGAAGCTGATTTAATGTCTTATATGAACTGATAATGAAATTTAATATAACAGGATATTAAAACCATGAAATAATGATTACTACAGCAATTCAAACAGAGACGACCTTTAAGCTTCAGACATCTCCCAACTGTAAAGACTACCTCAGCTCACCGTTTTTAAAAATATATTTATCTGACAATGCAAAATTAACCTAACTCCTTTTTGCATGTTAATATACTATTCCACATATTTGCTGCTGGCCATTTTGCCATACTGTTACATGTCCTTATGGTATATAGCTTTGTCAGAAGAGTATTTAAAAAAAAAGACTCTCAAAGTGGGAAGCCAGGTAAAACCTGAATTTATAAATATCATCATGACACTTGCTAGTGGAAGAGCAAACAAACAAACAACAATTTGTATTTTACACTATTTATTTGTGCTGGTCAGAGACAGTAGTGTAACAGTGGACCCTATTATAAAAGCCGTGCAGATTGTTCTATTATGGGGTAATAGAGTGCATATCTCTGCACAGGTCTCCATCTGGAATCAGAAGGTCTCTTTGAAAGCAACCCTGCAGCCAGAACAAGCAAGTAAATTGTATTTGCAAAATTGCCAGTAATTAGTAAGCACTTTGTCATAGTAAGTTACTCCCTGTAAAACAGTGGGACAGAGTTGAAATTAGGCGTACCTACTTGTAAGAAGGGAAAGTTGTAGCTGTACCTGTTCGCTTACTTGTTGCCAGCTCAGACAGGGCACATGGCTTCCAGCTCTGTTAATCTGTTGCACATTTTGAAAAACACTTCATTTGCTTGTGTGGAAAAATAAAAATAAAAATATCTTGTATCATGGCCGTTCCGCACCAGAATTTCCCACCCTCCTGGCCACAACAGTAATTTTCCCACATTCAGTTTGTTGCCGTGTTTTCAATGTCAGCAGCATGACTGTGAGTATAAGGAATATGCATTGAATTGTTTATTTCTTTAGATTATTTTGGATGGTGGGAGAAGAGGGCAAAGAAGGGAAGTTTCCAGCAGAAGCAGAGGATGAATGCTTGGCTTGCCCAGCTGTCGTCCCGGGCAGCGGCTGGTTGGCTATCACTGACCAGTCACCGTGCTGTGGCCAGTCCTGCGCTCCACTTATCTTGACCCATCTTTCACTTTGCAAGGTTTGAATTAATACCCTGCAATAAAAATTTAGTGATCATACCTCCTATAGCCTAAAAGTTCAGTTCATACAATCATTTCAAAAGCTGACCTCCTGTAGCAACGTTCAGCAGCTGTTCTTGCAGAGACTAAAGCATGTCTATGCTGTAGGTTGCAAGGGTAAGGGTTTCAGTTTTGATAAGCTCAGTGCACTGTCATCTGTTTCATGTTGTGCTGATGAAATAACCTATAAAATAAGAGCTTGAACTTTGTATGGGATATCTGGGGTACAGGCACGTGTCTTTTTGCCAGTGCTGCTGTGGACACAGGAACTTCAGTCAAGGGATGATGCAAACAGCTCTGTGTGGTAACATCTTAAATCATATAAGCTAGATTCATTGGTGTTGTGAAGAGGATTTATTTTTCATTCTCTTTTTTTTTTTCTCCCATGCATTTGTATGATTCTCACACATTTGTAGTGCATATGCATATTTAGTCAAATAGTTGCACTACTCTTTTATAATCACTTAGAAAAAAATGCTTTTAGTTTTCTAGGTCCTGAAAGAGCTTTTAGTGACATTATAACAGCTTCATATAATTTCTTCTTGTAGATCCTCACATTAAGATAGTTTGCATATCTGTCTTTGATACAGTCTCTTTAAGGACTGCCAGCCCTTCCGTTGTCCTTCATCCTTTAAATCAACTTCCCGAGAGACTTTATCCTTTATCCAACAGACTTCCTAAAGTCTGTTGAAGTCTGATCTTTTGAAATCCATTATTTTTATACTGTTACTGTTTTGGTTTGTTTTTTTGTTTTTTTTTTTCCTCAGGACGGTGAGCTCCATCATCAAAACAATTTTGATCTGGTTATTTTTCTCTTCGACTTTTTCATTCAAATTTAAAATAGACATTCCCCTTATAAACGTCTCCATGATAGAAGATCATTCTTTCTCACATCTTAAACTCTTAACACCTTAAATGATATATAGGATGGTATTTCATCTTCTGAAATAAAAGTTATTACAATATGTTCTAAAATGTTTATAGACCATCATGCAATAAGGTGGAAAACTCTAAACTTGCCATTTAGAGAAAAGACTTTAAAAATTTAATATCTTTATAAGGAGATTTAGAAACTGAAAAGGAAAAAAAACAGCAAAACAGACTAGAGATGGGAGTTCTTTGTTTCCCTGGAAACTAAAATGCTACTGTTTATTACCATGAGTGCTTTCCCATTAGTTCTTACTTCCTGTGTTGCAAAAGATTTTCTAGAGGCAAAGAAAACTTTTCTGGAAATAATACTGCGTTGCAAATGGAAGGACTGCATATGTTCTTCCCAGTTCCTGGGCTCATCTGCCTTACTGAGCAATGTTCTCCTCCTCTGCACGCATGCCCCCATATGATATAATACAGGAGTGTTTCTAGGCTCATCTGGAAATGAGGGAGAGAATGGTGTTGCTTAGAGAAGCTATTTAGATAGAACTGCCAAAGTTTCATTAAAAGAAATGTAATCACATGGACTAAAGTTGTTTGCCTTCTAAACCATTAAAACCAGCCTAGGAGAATAAGCCACTGATTTAATTTAATTGATTTATGAATAGTCATATCTATCTAAAAAAGAATAGAAAACCATCAGTCACAATGGGGTGGATGTTAACTACTGCGTTTCTTTCATATGGCAGTAATGCAATTTCCAAGCTCATATTTCAAGGTCTGTAATTAGGCTACCCGATAAACTAATTAATCTCAATATAAGGAACAGCTTGTTGGTTTTGCTGTGGTTCTGTCAGTGTTTCTAGTTTGAGGTTCGGCATCCAGGTGAGAGTTGTGTTCAGGGTGAGGAGAGAGGGGCAAAAATGGTAAGGTCTCCCTTTCTGCTTGCCTCACTGTACATCAGGATGAGGTGGGAAGTACACTATCTACTAAGTGCTTGCAAGTGGGGTCCTTTGAGGAAAAGGCAAGTGGGCCTCCAGACCTTAAAATATGCATATGTAGTGCATGCACTTTATACATCAATAACAACTAATGAATGCTATATGTGCTTTCAGTATTAATGAAGAGCCCTATGTTTTGATTTCCCAGGAGTACCCAGCACATGTTCTAGCAATCAAGATGCCTCTTTAGAGCCCTTCTGTTTTCTTCTCTTCTTTCTGTCAACATTGATGGCTTCTTCTTTACTCCCTGTGGTGAGGGAAAGGCGTGAAGCTGTTTTCTAGCATCTCTTTGTAACTCTGACATATCTGAGCCACATGAATTCATCCAGCCCGGCCCTGAGACTGCTGCCACTGGTGTGGGCAGCAGCCCAGACCTTTCCACACTGAGATCCTCGTTCTCGCAGCGTGAGACAGCTCCTGATAAATCAAAAATTAATAAAGTGTGGAGTAGAACCTTATCCCACACTGGGATTTCATGGACTTTAATGGAACTACTTGCAGTATAATGATATCCTAACAGTGATGGTATGAAGTACCACTCACCCTGAGTAAGGACTTTATAAGCCAGCACCAAGATGCCAAGCTTATCCCTTCCCCACTCTATTTAATTAAAAAGCTATTCCTTGTCATCTGAGTGCAAAACAGAACGGCAGTGGTATCAGTACTTATAACACCAGTTGAGAAGGAAGAAAGCAATTTCTTCCCTCGCGATCTTAATCATTAATCTTCATTAGGATTTTTAGCTTCCGAATTTGAGTGGTAGAAGACATCAGTGTAGCAAACAATTTAAAATGCATCTGCATAAATAATAGAGGTAGTTTGTTATTTTCATTATAGGTAAAAGCGTGTGTCAGTTGCCAGATGTGTTTGATTCAGACAATATGATTTTCATGCCAACTTTATGATATGTTTGATTTAGGTGATGTGACTAAAACCTGCTGTTGGGACTGAGTTGCTGTTAAACACCAGCTGCAGTTTTTGTTCTAATTAATAATTTAAGGCGTAGAATACCTTACTTTAATTAACATGTTAACCCTTCAAGGTACTCAGAGAAAGGTCACAATGGCAAAGTGGTTAAATGTAAAGCAAGAAAATATTTAAAGCTAGCCCAAATGATGGATTTCTTCCCCCTAAACATGCTACAATCTCTTAAGATGTTTTCACCTTTTCTTCTTTGCATTTAATTTCCTCCTCGCTGTTGAATAGAATATGGAGTTGTGGGTAAAGGACTCAGGCTAACCCAGATTTTTTTAGCAGGACTGATTATTTTGGATTTGCAGGATGAGCAGCAACTGCTCATAGCTGCTCTGAATCCCTTTCCAGGCTCTTAACTGAATCTCCTAACATCTTACAGACGTGCGGTTGTGCCAAAACTTTCCTTGATCTATTCTGAAAATCTGCCCAGTCATGTAGTAGTTTAAATGAGGATGTGAGCATACAAATTAAAGCTCCAACTTTTCAAAACCTGGGCCTGCATCTTAAAAAGCTCTAATGTGGTTACTGTGAATGTTTCTTTGTCAGTCTACTTCTTTCCATTGTTAAATTACAAAGATGGTGGCTAGACTGGATAATATCTCAAGGGTATTAATTTGTTAGAATATGGAAAAATGCAGTGGTGAAGAAGGGTCATATAAATGGCTCTTGTAAATAAAAAGGAAAGACCATCTTCTGACTTCACTGCCTCAATTAGATGTCAGCTGAACTCATATGCGATCATAAATGCCCAACCATGAGAGAAACTTCATCCAGAGATCACAAAGTATTGGGCTCCACTGGAGCCAGGTTTGAGATACAAATCCTCGGAAACTAGCTTCCATCACTACCACTATTAATGGAATTATTTCTTATTCTATTTTAAAAAATATTTTCAAGCAAAGTAATCATAACATCTACTGTAAGGACAATCATGGTTTCTTTCCCGCATGATAGCAATGCAGAAAATACAGGGCATCCAGAAATAAAAGATTTATTACAAATAAGCAACCAAAAAAAAAGCCCTAGTTAATGGAAAGATCAGCAATCTAAGTGACTTTTGCTCTTATTGCCCAGAGGAGGTTTGGAGAAGAGGAAGGTTGGAAGCATAGTTAGAAACATTGGACTGGCAATCCCGAGATGTTTAGCTTATTTCTAACTGTTTAACAGATTTCTTTTTGTGCCATGCTGGAGCAGAGCCAGTGTCAGCTCTAGGCAAAATGAACTTCTACAATCCAGCGACAAGTCAAGTCACACTTGTGTGGATCGCTGCAGATGACTGGAGTTGACGACATGGTCCTGAGGGCATCGTTTAGAAATAGGAGTGGATAGGAATAACCAGAGGTCTAATTTTGTTTACAGAATAACCTGTTTTACTGATGATGATGAGAATCCAGTTTGATTTCTGGATCCAAATTTGAGTCTCACAGCCAGAAAAACTATTAAGTCTTCTTTTGAAAATGAGCATATTTCCTAAATAAACCACTGGAAGATTTTACAAAGTTCTGTGAGTGATAGGACACAATCTAGTTTTATGGATTTTTGTCCTACCTTCCTCACACTTTGACGTTAGCAAAAATGCTGCTGATTGTTCTGAGATCAGTAAAGTAAAAGTGAGATTTCAAGTAATGGTAACAGCATATTCCTGCTGCTTCTCAGACTCTTAGAAAAAGTACACAAAGCCTACAAATGTTTTGTGAATAAAATGTGTGCAGCTAGTAATTAATTACTATTAAAATCATAAACCTGACAGTGTGTCATTTATTAGTAGCTGGACTGTCTTTCCATTTCAGTGGGTACACATACAGTTTGTTCCCTTCTTTTAAAACTTAATTATGCAGTGGCTCTGCCGGAGCAGAGTTCCAGGGAAAGCACTCAATCTGCAGTGAAAGCGTTGCTGTATTGGGAATGTGGAAGACAGTTTAGTTTAGTTGTCTTGTCTTTCCCTTTGCATGTGGGAACTGAGGCTGGTGGAAGTCGTTGTACAGAAACAAAATCATTGTAGAGGCTGTACGGGTTCTGTGTTTCTAGTATTTTGCGTGCATACTTTTTTCTTACTGTTTATACTTCTGTCTCCTATCCTGGAAACCCTTGAGCATGTGCTTTTGTGTGCATCGATAGTTTCATTGATCTCAGCAATATTGTCCTACTTAGGTATGCTAAGTACCCTAAAAATACATTTCTTTGAGGCACCAGGAGAGAGGTCCTGGTTCTGTGCTGGAAGGGTGACAGAACTGTTGCTGTCACAAGTAGCACAGGGGGCATGTGGCAAACCCCCTCCTCCTGTGGCAGAAACAAAGCTGGCTTTAGCTTCCTTCTCCCAGTAAATCCATAACTGAATGTCACATTTTACTTTTGGTTGCACCTACTATAGAGCAGTGAGCTCCAGTCCAGATGAGGGCTCATAGATGCCACCACACCGGCAGCAATGACAATTACTGTCACGGAAATAGCCACTATGATAAGCAGCTGCTGCAGTGCCATTACCTGCTGAGAAGTTCAATCACTGTTTGTTTTAACTATAGGAAAAGTATGTAGTTGACATAGCAACGTGTTCTGTGACACATGGCAGTTGATTGGTTTTGCCACTGGAGGAAAGTCCCTGCTTCTTTGAAATCATGTATTAGCAGCTGTTCCTGCTCCACTGCTGATGACAAGTGCACACACAGCCCTAACTGTCTGCACTGTTTGTCTCCTTCCATGATTTGGAAATGTTTAGTCCTGGTGTGAAGGGCTGCAACTCCACTGATTCAGTGCAGTTTAATCTGACTGCTTATGGCTTCCCTGGTAGAAAGTCCCATGAGGCTTTTTCTGCTAAGGCTTTTGTTTAGAGTTAAGTGGATGGTATTTTTCATGGACAGCTGATAAAATGAGTTTTACATGAACTACAGAATGATATATTTGCTGGTGAAGGACTTGATCCTACAAAGTGTACAGAAGGCATGCAGGTACTGCTGCTGATTTCTACTGGACTGTCTCTGTCACTAAAGTTGAAGATTTTGCTTGGTGTATTTGTTGAAGAAACCCTGTTCTGCACATGACTGCACTGAGGCAGAACGAAGGGCATTTAAAGTGACTTGATTTGCAGTGAAATGGAACAATGCGGAATTCGATCATGTCACTATAGAGAAGCTGGCAATCGAATGATTGATTTAAGAGCTCAGCTTGGTTATTCCTAATTTCAAAGAAAGTCAAAGAGATGTACAAATTAAAACCATGGGCCTAATTCTTCTGAAGTCTAAGGTCTTAGATGTGGAGATAAACTTGCTTTCGTTTTAATATTCTCTGTAGCTACTGCCATTCTAATACTTTGAACAATTTTATTGGCCTCACTAGAAATAATCTTTAAAGTGACCCATTTTTTAGTTTAGGTGTCTTACATCCAGTTTACTGCATGCTAGTAACATTCCTATATGGACCTGGAACAAATGTTGGAAATTTTTAAAATATGTCACAATACTTCTTTTTTTTTTTTTAGTGGATAGTTACTTTTTAGGCTCGCAAGTGCTAAAGGTAGGTCAATTCTAATGTTACATCATTGTTCAGCTAATATGTTGCTCTTTCCTGTATAGCTGAAGGCTTATCAAGTATTGACTGTACTAACGTTTAGGGAGACTAACTGCTACTCTTCCTTCTGTTTTTAAACAGACTTGTGCTTTTGTAACTTGGCTTCAGTAAGACAGTGAAACTTTTAATGTAAGTCTCTGAGTCAATGAGACTATCATCACCTAGTGGCAATTTATATCCATAACAGATGATTTTTACTTTTTTCCTCATCTTCAACCATCTAAACTATCCAACTTGGGCAGATTAGCTCTAGAGAATATATTTTTATGGAAGTTTGAGCTCATTTTCAGATGTCTTAAGACATGATATACTCACTCATAAATCTTACTTAAAACTGGAGATCCAGAATACAAAGATTGTTCATCTGTGAATAATGGGCTAAGGCTCAAATCCTTTGCCTTGATAGTTATAAAATGGTTATTAAAAATACACAGGATTCAGGTCAGGACCTGGGTTCTGAATGGAAGGATCTTTCCTCGTGTAGAAATTATCTGCACCACCACACTACCTTGATTCAACTTTGCAGACTATGCCCTCACAGGAGACGTACAAATGAGAGGCTGATCCTGCAAAGCTTGCCTGGCTTCCAAGTCTGTTTCTCAGTGGGTGGACTGATGTGGTCACCTACAATAAACACCATTTTCTCATTTAGAATCATAGAATGGTTAGGGTTGGAAGGGACCTTCAAAGGTCATCTAGTCCAACCCCCCTGCAAGGAGCAGGGACATCCCCAACTTGATCAGGTTGCTCAGAGCCTCATCCAGCCTGGCCCTGAATGTTTCCAGGGATGGGGCATCCACCACCTCTCTGGGCAACCTGTGCCACTGTTCTACAACCCTCAGTGTAAAACATTTTTCCTAATATCCAATCTAAATCTACCTCCCCCTATTTTAAAACCATTACTCCTCATCCTATCACAACAGGCCCTACTGTGAACAGCCTCTCCTCATCTTTCTTGTAGGCCCCCTTGAGGTACTGTAAGACCACTGTCAGGTCTCCCCGGAGCCACCTTTTCTCCAGGCTGAACAGCCCCAACTCTCTCAGCCTGTCCTCATAGGAAAGGTGCTCCAGCCCTCTTGTTCTCCTTGTCTTGGCAAATACATCCAGGGTGTAGTTGTGAGCAACTTTGTCTCAAAATGTGAATGCTTTTCCATGGTTCACAGTAGGCAGAATTTTCTTTCAATTCATTGCTTTTCACTGGTGATAACTTTATCAAATAAATATCTTTTCAGATTGGATTTTCTATTCTAAGTTTCAATTCATAGGTATTTCTTGGGCTTATACTGGTGGTATAAGGTTGTCAAATCAATTCAGCTACTTTTATTTTTACCTACTAGTTTAGTGGGATTACTTTTTTCCCAATGCATGAAACACTTATTTCCCTCCCATATATTCTGTTGTGAGAACAGTTACAGTTAGGAACTGCGCTTACATTTAATTCTGTAGATGTCATAAATTCCTAGCGTTTCTAAAAAAAAAGTTAAAAGAAAATAAAGTAGTTTCCAGGTATTTAAAAATAGAAATTTAGGACTTATGCCATAAGTTTTATCTATGTGTTTCAAAGGCTTCATTTAGGTAGATCAGCTTAAAAGCACTTTATCTTGATGGCAGACGTCACCTAAAACTTATGCTGCATTGAGCAAAAATCTCATGATACTGGCTTCCTTGGGTAAAAGAAGAACATAACTTCCTCTGCCAAATAGGGAAAAAAGCAGTAAATTTATTTTATTGTCTGTATATGATTTAGAGATTAATATTAATTAAGAAAATTAATTTTAGTTGAGGGGAATTATTTATATTGTATTGTTTGAACCATATGTAGTGCTGCAAAGGGAGAGATTACACTGAAGTGTACTCGCAATGCAGGAGAACAAAGGTAGAGAGCTGATCACTACTTCTACGTCTAAACTTAAGCTTTATTATTCCTAATGGTATCTGCGCAGATGAACAAGTAGGAACTAAGCATGAGAAATCTTCTATCATTTTTAAATAATGCTGTGGATTCAGAAACTGCTGAAATATCGTTTTTCCATAAGTAATAGCAGACCGGAAAAATCCCGTTTTACAGTGTTGGAACACAGGCAGTTGTGAATGCTAATGAGAAACTACTTCTAAATCAAGGAGTTGTCAGGATTTTCCCATTACGGTTTCTCTAAGGCTGAAGTCAAGACAAAATGCTACAGTTATTACCATGATGTAAAAGACCAGTACTGCATGACACCTCAGGGGCAGCTGATTGGCTTGTTTATAGTCATAGACTTCACACACAGGAGTCCAGATGTGCAGCTTGCTACAAACGTTTAAAAAAATAATTATAAGAATGAGGAAAAACTCAATAAGCAAGTATTTTTGCCTTTTTTCTTTGTTTAAAGGCCTTCTTTAATTTTTTTTTTATTTAAAAAAAAAGTTGCTATGAAAAGAAAGAAAACCACATTTAAAAAAATTTAGAAATGACAGGAGCCTGTTTCATTTTCTAATACTTTGATCATATCTGATGATCCTGATAACTCCATCTAAGTTGATACATCAGCAGTTACTTCAAAGCACCTAGTGATGGGTTCAGTCCGTCCCTTAGACAAGATTTGTTTGTATGAAGCATCCAGAAAGTCTTGGGTCTATAGCAGTTCCAGAGTAAAATAAACTTATACTGGCACCACGTTTTTAGTCTGGATACCTACAGCTGCACAAATCTTTTACTAGTAAGAAATCCTCTCCAAAAAGTGTAACTTAGCAAGCACTGTTATCCTGGCAATTATTTCTAGAGGTCTACTTACAAATGCTGGTACAGCTATTGCCTGCATGTTTATTCTGCGGCGTATGGTTTATGTCTACATTTCTAAAAAATAAACCAAGCAGAGTCCAGTTTTCAGTTGACTCTACATGAAATAATTGCAACTCCACTGGAAATTACTCATCCATTTTTGCATTCTTCTAACAGGCACAACTACGTGCGTTAAATATTTTGGCTGGTAATACGGTTTTAAAAGACACTATTTCTATTTAGATTGACCACCAGTGAATTTACTTAAATCAGTTGGTTTACATGTACTTGCCTATTACAGCAATCACACAGTGGATGTATTTATCTGCAAATTGAAGTTCGGCTCCTGTAAGTGAGGAACATTGGCTTTTTCTGCTTTACTGGCTTTATCTTTAATCACACTTACAGAGAGTCCTTAATGGTTTGTAAGATCCAATAACTGAGGTGGTGAGGTTAATGGGCCATCTTGTTACGCTACCCATTTTTGTTGCAAATAATTTTATATATTAAATACATGAAATCTTTGCCACAGGAAAGTGACACAAGAATTTGTGTGGCTAAAGACAGTGGGCCCAGCTAATTGCTGGTTGCAAAAATAAAGTCTAATGACAATGAGAGCAGCTGCCTTTATGGAATGACACAATTGTAGATGCAACCAGTATATGAAACATTGAGTGAATGATTTTGTCTAGCGATGGCAGATCTGAGGGAGTTAAAATAATGACAGCTGAAACCTGTACTTGTGATTATCTTAATCCATGCTGTAAAAGCCAGGAGATACTCATCGCCATTCAGTGCCTTTTATATATGTGACTGTATCCTCCATGTCCAGGTCTTTTGATCGCTTCTCTGGTCATGGAGATGCTAAGCATCGCCTTCACTTTCAGTGCAGAACTACAGTACAGAGACTTTTTTTTTTTATACCAAGAACAAACTGTGGTCAAGACCATTCTCCGTCAGGATAATTTCTGAGATAGTTTTTTGGCTAAGTAGTCCATTTGGTGAAGGCATAAGGTTATTTTCTCACTCAAACCTTCACCATCCTTCTGAATTTATGCTGCAGGAACCAATCGTAAGCTTGGTTACCTACTGTGACCCTCGCTGTGTCCTTTGGCAATTATCTGTCTCTCTCACAAGGTATTTCCATCGGTGGTGCAGTATGGAGAATTTCCTGTGGCAGTGCCTGCTTCTACAATACCTCAAATGGGGCACTGCAAGAAAGGCACGTGCGATCCTTAGGACACACAATAGTCTGTTATCTCTTCTAATGAAATTCTGCCAGCTAAAGGGACAGTAGTTGCCTTATTCAGCATGCCCAGGCAAAGGCTGTGCTTCCCTCCCTGCCACCAGTACTGATTATCTATTTACTGGGCCAGCAAAGCACTTGATTTAAACCCCGAATTTGCTCACTGTGCCCTGCAATGTTTAGAGAATTGAAGAAAATGTGCTGCTCGAAAAGCAAGAGGTACTGTGCTTTTGTTATAGTACTGATTGTCGATAAAGTGTAATTTAGCTAAAACAAAAGTACTGATTGTCAATAAAGTACAATTTAGCTAAAACAAAAAGCATATTTCTGACAAAAAGCTTCCACAGCAGTAGAGGCGGTAGAAGTGATCCAGCCAATACAGACTTTATTAAAACTGCAGGTTTAATTTTTTTTTAATACCCAAACTCTTGTGTTCAAACTTTCAAACTGAATGGCAGCACAAGCAGCAGGCATTTGTAAAGTTGTTATCAGCTGAAAGCTGTGCTAAAGAACATTAGCTAAAGCGCATTTCTGCTGCTGTGCTCCTACCAAACGTGCACTCCTGCACACGCTGAAACCCATACACCAAACCTGGTATGAAAAAGGAAACCCTTCTCTGTGCATTGAGTGCTTTTCTTCATCTTTTTTTTACGTAGAATAGACAGAAATGTGTCTTTTAGCAGCCAGATCATCCGTCCCCAGAATGTAAGCAATTCCATGGGATATGATGAAACCCATTTTTAAAAATAAAGAAGGAACTAAATGTAGCATGTAATCATTTAGATCAAAACTGGAGGAAAAATGGTCCTGTTCAATTAAATGTATAGGAAACATTTAGGAGACTAACATATAACTTTGGGGATTGTTAAACAAAGAGGGAAAGAAAATTGACACGAATTCTCTCATTTTTCATTAGAATTTCCAGCAACCTTCAGGATGTTCATTTTTCACTTTACTGAAGAGCCACATACAGACCTAGAGAAATAACAGGAGATTTGGGGTTTGATGGAACTCCTAGAGTTATCCCAAATCCACAAATGTGCAATGTATATAGAGAAAAACTGTTCACACAGTCTTAAAGCTGCTTAACAGCTTAAAATGATAAAAAGTCTTTAACACAATTTAAGAACTTAAACCACTTAAACTATCCAAAGCCACCTGTGAGTTTGAAGAGTTTCGGCAGGGGTGGGAGAGGCATCCCTGTCGAACTGCCACTCTAGGGACAGAGCTGGCAGGCTCCCATGCTGTGTCCAGGCAATGGGGCCCTTTTGGAGCCAAACCTGGGAGGCTGGGATGTGACGTGATGGAGAAGGTCAAAGAGTTTTCTACATATTTTCATGTAGCATTGTGGATATGCCCAGGTTGCTTTGCTTTAAATTGTGCTACAGGGAATCTTACAGGGATGTGAGGTGTAAGCAGTGGCATCCCACCAGTGAAACAGGGAAGAGGGTGGCAGAAAAATATTGTCTGTGACAAGTTTTCAGCTGTGGAAAACAGCTTCAGCTCATGGGGAAGGGAAGGCTCCTCAGGAGCATTGTGAAGAAATCTTCTGCAAGAGCTGCAAGGCAAAATGTTTTGCTTTTGTGGCTCCGCAACTTGGAGGCAGGTGAGAGGTGGCATGAGTGGGCCTTTCAGATGTTTTCAGGAGGATATTTTTTTTCCCTGAAAGATTGTTTTCAGGGAAAAAAATGGCGGGGGAGAGGCAAAGAGGGTTGCTTTAGTGTGACCGATCTCAAACAGTGTTAGTCAGCTGGTCGTATCAGAAGTGTGTCATTGTTATTATGTGAAATTATACATTTATAAAACATAAAATAAATCATTATTCATGAGATCCAGTTTCATCTCTGCTGCCACATGTGGTGGTCAATGGTTGAATGTGGGTTCATATGTGTGTATGCTCAGATGAAAAAAATGGTGGTGCTGCATGGAAGCAATATTTGAGGACAAAGAAGGAGGCATAGGAATGGAAATGAATGTCTGAAAATTGAAAACAGCTAGATGCTGCTTCTGACGGCAGTGATGCCACCTTAAATGTTCTGAAACTTGACCTGGTTTTCATTGATGCAGGCAGTGATTTACACCTTCCTCTGCAGAAAAGGCTGTAAAACAGGAGTGAATTACGTTCTGTACAGTTTCAAAATAAATGGTGCATTCACAGCCACTCACATCGAGGCCCATTTACACTTCCAGAGTGGTATGATGAGTAAATGAAAGTTAGGCCTGTGTCTGAATGAAAAATGCCTGTTTTACCCCAGGCTGAGAAAATAGAGAGGCAGGCTTAGTGGAAATTGGAAGCAAGACTCTTATTTGTTTGTTTAAAACAATTGTATTGATTTGGAGTCAGATGGAGTATTGGTGTACCTGCAAACTAATTCCACTGAATTCTGCAATGTATTTCTGGTGATGTTGATGGGGCTGGAAGCTTGTGTTTATAAGCTGAGTTTTTCCTGTGTTCAAATCAGTCTTTATTGCACTACATTTTTGTGCATACCTGGCATTGTAATATTTAATATGAATGTTATCTGTCAAAAAAAAAAAAAATTACTGGGGTGAAAAAGAGCTTGGGCTTAGTTAAATTCGTATAATCTCAATACAATTAAATAACTCCTTGGTTTTCTTTTATGATGAGAAAAGAGATATGCAAATGTTACTCGGTGAGTGTAAGTGCTTTCTGACTAATGACAGACAAGACACTATTTAATGAATGAAGTCTTCGTAATGTACTATGTAATACTAATCTCAATATCACTTGAATTTCAGAACATTTCAGGATCTGTCCAAACAAATGGATGTATCTTACGGTACAGTCAGGGATTCGGCAGTGTATGAATACTTTAAAGCAAAAGGGACAAACCCTTTGGAGCAGGATAACACATTTGCTGAACTGTGGAGGACTATCAGTAAGAATAATGGGGCAGATAATTGTGTATCCAACCCTTCTGAAGGCATCAGGAAGGTAAGACTGGATCACAGAGTTTTAATTTCATTTTTGTGCTGTATCAGTGTTGTTTGCATGGAGTTAATAATGTTAAGTCAAAGGAAAGCAATTACATAGTCATTTAAATTTTAAAAAATCCCAATCTAAAGTTCCTTTTAGTAACTTGGTGGCAGAGAAGAATCATATGTTGAGGTCATGGTTTTGAACTTAAGTACCTTAGCTCTCCCTAGGTCTTCAGTATATAAGTCCTTCTTTGGACCTGACCATAAGGTTTCCAAGCTTCTTGGGAGCTCCAATAGTACTATTTTGAATGTCATTCTTTACATTATCCAGGTACTGACTCTTGTCCATTACTCATTCAAGTGGGTTTTTATTCTGAGTTGCTGGATTGAACTTATTGGAAACCTGAATAAGAATCAAGAGATTCACTGAACGTACACTCGTTTCTCTTAGAAAATAAATTTAATGCAAGATTTTCTTTGTTTATTCCAAACTTTAAAAAAAAAATTGCATGTACTTTTTCGCATGTCTCCATACTTTCACATAACTTTTATTACTCTCTGATATGACTACATATTTTTTTTTGTGAAATTGAGCATTGATGTGGGATTCAAGGACTGATACATAACAGCTTGGGATCCTACATCCTTGTGCCGAGTCCTGTGATGAACAGCCCTGGTTCAGATCACACAAATACAAACATCCACACCTTCTCACTCTTAGTCTGCCTTTCTTCTCTGCTTCCCATCTTGTAGCTCAGCAAAACCAGATAGTAAATAACATCAAACCACATGTGCCCAGGAGTACGCTAGATCAGAGGGGATGCAGACATACTGAAAGTTTAATACGGTGCTCCTTTAGTGAAAAGCACCCTCTTTATTTGTTAATTTTATTTTTTTTTATAAAACAAGCTAGCAGCTGTTATTAACATAGTGATTTTTTTGATCAGAGTTACTCTGTTGTCAGTGAAACACTGATTCTGAATCAACATATTACTATTTCTTTATACTTTTGTAAGTGGGAAATAAAAAAAATGGTTGGAGCTTGGGTTTCTTTTTTTTCTTTGATTCTTTGAAGCCTTTTCTGAACAGTCAGAGGGAAAACATCCAAAATTTACGGGGTTTTACAGTGCCATAAGGGAGATTAACACAGTAACACAGGCCATCCCATTTCCCAAATCAGAGACCTTTAACATCAGATTCTCAACTGTTTGTGTAACTTTTGGACAAAACCCTTACACAAACACTCCTATGTCTTCTCAGCACAGGATTATTTAATCGATAGTTTTGGTTCACCTTGCCTTTTCTCCCATCTCCCAGCTGAGCTTTCCTAAAGGCCTCTGCCCTTGGCTCAAATAGCCTTTTTGCCTTGCAACGAGGTAGGGCTCTGGCAATAGCAAAAGTCTGCAGTGTGTTGATTTTTTTAAAATCGCCTCAGCATTTTATGAAAATGAGGCCTCTATTTTGAGAGATTTTTTTTAGCATCTAGAGGAGGCAGAAATACAGACATTAGGTACTTTTCTATGTAACCTAGCATTAAAACCAATAATAAAACGGTTTACCCTAGAAAAATGCAGTTTTTTACCTTTTTTTTTCACCATTCTTATGTCAGTGGATGCTCTTTAGCCATGAGATTGTAAATACTCTTATTCTGTAAGCCTACTGCATGCTGCCATTTATTGGCATTATTGCCATTTATTGCCATTATCTAGGCTAGATTTGCCTAAGCCAGAAATATAACTGTAGATTGGCAGGCTGTTTAGAATACCAGTTATATTCTCTGTATGGAGCTGGCAGCTCTATCCTCTCTCTGTGATAATAACTTTTCATATTAAGTTTGATTTCAATATTGTAGAGTGATTCTTATATAACTTGATCAGCTCATTCAATTAACGTCAACAGTAACCAAATTTACTTCAGTCCCCAAAGCTGACCAAGGCTGCTATTTAATTAGACACCTACACAAACTGGGCTTAATAGTTAATAAGATTGTCAACTAAACTGTTGTGTTTGTAGTTTAAATGTCGCTCTTCCTAGCTCATTGAGCTCTTTGAATACACAGGCAAATTTTCCATGTCAAGTTATTACAGCTAGAAATTCTGTTTTTTCTAAAGAAGGATTGATGTCAGCCAAGGAAATGGGACTTTCAATCCGAAAACATGTACTGCTGCATGAAAAAGATGTAAATGTGCCTTAAAATGTATTTTTTAGGAAATGGGAAATCTAAATCTCTCTAGCATAAAAAGATCCCTAAAACATTTTTCTGAATGAGGACTTGCCCAACACAATGCAAAAACCAGTTACAAACAGAGCAATGCTGCTTCAAAGCAAAACAGGAGAGAGCTGCTTATTTATGGTGCAGGCAGGTATTTCAGATGTGTACCTCTATTCCATTTGCCTCTCTTAATCTTGAGATTTTCCTGCTCCCTTCGATTGCCTAAAACCAAATGGATCATACTGGAAGAAAGTCCTGAAAGCTTTTGTGGCATTTGGTTGCCATGGCAAAGGTCTCTCTTCAGACACAGCACAGTCCCTGTAGCCACAGTGACCATCTCCCATTGTCAAGGCACTGCTTTTGCAACACTGGTGAAGCCACAGAAAGAGCATTAATGCACTGCAAAGACATGTAAGCAACAGAAGGATGTTTTAAACTCGAGGGGGCAAGTTGCTTTTGTTGTATTCCCAAGGCAGTTGAAAGTGCAAATTGCAGATGGAAAACATCCTCCTATTCATAAACATCTCTGTCTAGTGTAAGAGGAGGTTACCAGACAAATCGCCAATCCACTCAAAATGCTATTTTGCCACTTGAGTTTTCTAATATTATAACAGATGAGGATTGACTAATGCTGTCATATGGAAAGTTTCTTTCTGGGTCGAGCTACAGCCATGATTCCCCAAGAAGCAACAGTGGGTAGCTCCTGCCATCTTCTCCCAGGGGGACATTGGTACTGGAATTGCACACATTCCTAAGCCATTTGTATACCTCAGCAAACTGTTTGCATAATGCCCAATGGCAATCAGTTCTTCAGGGTAATTATTAATCACCACAAGAATGAAGTAATGTGATCTCTATGTAATCCCATATATAAAAGAATTAAATAGTTATTGTATTTTTTAAAAGCCTTGCATTGGTGGAGAATGTTTGTTCCCTTGCCCAATCAATTTGGTGCCAAAATTTCTCTGAATCCTTTTTCTTCCTGTATATCACTTTTGATGAAAAGTGATCAAAACCAAGTACAATACAACATTATTGATTTAGGCAGTGGCACAGTAAGAGTTTATTCCTTCCCTTTTTTGCTTCCTTCAAAAAGTTTCTCTCCCTTAATGAACACTAAGCATTCAATCAGTGTGTTTTGTTTTGGACAGTCACTTCTGTTAATTTTTATTTTGAGAGTAAAAGTGATTTAAACTTAAATGAATAGGATTTTTAAAACTATTTTTTTTTCCAGTAATGTATTGTCCACAAATAATTTTATATTGTGAATTGTGATTGCTCGTCCATGTGTTCTCAGGGCTTCTCATAAATTTCTCCATTTCTTGACCCATCAGCTTTTGAAGTAAAGCAAATGCTTTCTTAAAGCCTGAATATATTACATCCTTCAGGGGCTCCTTAATTATATTAATTTTTAAATAATTTGAACAGGATGAAATGGCATGTTTTCTTTTTATTAGAACTATGTTGCTTCTCTTAAAGCACATTTTTATAGATAATAAATGTTATCCAAGCATGTTTTTGAACTACTCCACTAATGCCAATGTTAAGGTCACTTTTTGATATTTCTGTGGTACCAGCCACATAATGGGATCAGCTACAGTGACACTCTGTTCTAGCAGTAAATTAATGATGAATGTTGCATTGTTCTGGCACTTTTGTCTTTAGAAAGGTAGCTTCTTCATAAGTTTCAAACAAATCACAGGCATATCAGTGATTCATCTAAAATTCATCTTTTGTCAAGTTATTATCATTTCTTGCCATGCTTACTCTGAAAAGCCGTCATTTTACCTTCAGTAAGCTAGGATCCTTTGAACAATATTCTTCCATCTCCCTCCATGTTGAAGAGTGACATTATGAGGTTGCTTACTGTATTACTATTCTCTTTGTGGTCTCCTTCTTATGTCTTGGAAGCAAGCTTCCTTGGCTTTTTAACTTTTTATGATTGTGAAGAAGAAATACTTTTAATATAAGTTTTGCCTAGGGGATTCTTTTTTTTTTTTTTCTTAAATCTGTTTTCTTAAACCTCTTCAACCAAAGAGAAATTGGCGTCTTTGGTGTAAGCCACCACAGTAGTTCCACCTGGGTAGAATACATGAGTGCTGCTTTGGCTGAAGTTCTGTTAGAGAGGTTTTTTTAAAGTTTAAACCGAGCTATTTTTGTTTTGTTCTGCAATGTGCCTGTATGCCGAGAGCTGCAATACGGCCATAGCAGTGAAACAAAATATGCAAGCCAATTAAAAGTCTAATAAATCAATTTTAGCTTTATTTCAGTCATTCTTGATTCGAGTTATCTTACCTATTCTCAGCTAGTATTTGCCACATTCCCTTTTACCATCTCTCTCTCAATATATTATCTTTGCAATGATGTCTGGTCACTAGAACATTTTTTTTGTACTTTGGGCCCTAAAAACATACAATGCAGGCTTTAGATGGCCAACCTGTGAATGCAAGAGCCTGAGGATATGGATCTTTGCTGTGCTGTGATCAGGACTCGGTTGCATAGGTGGGTACGTCTGTGTCACACGCAACTAGGGAGCCTTGATATGCCTCCCACTCATGCATCACATAGTCCGTGCCAGGTGTTTACTGTAATTCTTAAATCTTCCTACCTCTAGTACCCCTCTGACCTGGAAGCTAAGGGGTGCACATGTGCACACATGCATTCTTTCATACGACAAAAATGAAAAGTTTACATTACTTTTTTAAAGTTTTAGGTTGATTTTTTTTGTGAAAATAAGTCAATTTGATATTATTTGGCTTTTACTGCTTGCCTAGTGAAGGCATATAAAAAGTAAACATATTTCAAACACACACGTATGTGTGTGTTTGTGTGTCTTGTACATAGGTTTTTTTAAAGTTTGTCAGTTTTTCTTTAAATTGAACAAATGATGCTGCTTAGTTGTCACAATAGATATTGCAGGGATGGGAAGGATGCTGTGTTTAGACAGTAGCTAAACAGTTGGTGCTTCTGGGAGTTGAAAAGTATGCATAACTAAGTTTAAAACTCAGATTCCTCTTTATGTGAAAATTATCAGGCTGTCAGAGAAATAATGCTCTACAGATGTGATGTCACTGGATAGAATGATTTATATCACAAAAAATATAAAACTGAGATGCCCACTGTACTCGAAGAGCAGGTTCGGGAACATCTGAGGAACTTGAAGGTGCACAAGTCCATGGGACCTGATGAGATCCATCTGTGGGTCCTGACGGAACTGGCAGATGAAGTTGCCAAGCCACTGGCCATCATATTTGAGAAATTGTGGTGGTCTGATGAGGTCCCCGATGACTGGAAGAGAGGGAACATAACCCCCATTTTTATAAAGGGGAACAAGGAGAACCCGGGCAACTACAGGCCGGTCAGCCTCACCTCTGTGCCTGGCAAGGTCATGGAGCAGATCCTCCTGGAAACCATGCACACGGAGAGCAAGGAGGTGGTTGGTGACAGCCAACAAGGCTTCACCAAAGGCAGATCGTGCCTGGCCAATTTGGTGGCCTTCTAGGATGAGGTAACAGCATCAGTGGACAAGGGATAAGCAACGGATGTCATCTACCTGGACTTGTGCAAAGCTTTTGACACCGTCCCGCACGACATCCTTCTCTCTAAACTAGAGAGGCATGGGTTTGATGGACAGACCACTCGGTGGATAAGGAGTTGGCTGGATGGCTGCATTCAGAGAGTGGTGGTCAATGGCTCAATGTCCAAGTGGAGACCAGTCACCAGTGGTGTCCCTCAGGGGTCCGTGTTGGGCCTGGCCCTGTTCAATATCTTTGTCGGAGACATGGACAGTGGGATAGAGTGCACCCTCAGCAAGTTCGCCAATGGCACCAAGCTGTATGGTGCCGTCAACACACTGGAAGGGAGGGATGCCATCCAGAGGGACCTGGACAGGCTGGAGAGGTGGGCCTGTGCCAACCTCATGAAGTTCAACCAGGCCAAATGCAAGGTCCTGCACCTGGGTCGTGGCAATCCCAGACACAAATAGAGGCTGGGTGGAGAACGGATTGAGAGCAGCCCTGAGGAGAAGGACTTGGGAGTGCTGGTGGACAAAAAGCTCAACATGAGCCGGAATGCGCCCTTGCGGCCCAGAAGGCCAACCGCATCCTGGGCTGCATCAAGAGGAGCGTGGTCAGCAGGTCGAGGGAGGTGATTCTCTCCCTCTACTCTGCCCTGGTGAGACTCCACCTGGAGTACTGGGTCCAGTTCTGGAGTCCCCAGCATAAGAAGGACATGGACCAGTTGGAGAAGGTCCAGAGGAGGGCCACAAAGATGATCAGAGGGCTGGAGCACCTCTCCTATGAGGACAGGCTTAGAGAGTTGGGGCTGTTCAGCCTGGAGAAGAGGAGGCTCCGGGGAGACCTGATAGCGGTCTTCCAGTACCTCAAGGGGGCCTACAAGAAAAATGGAGAGAGGCTGTTCAGTAGGGCCTGTTGTGATAGGATGAGGAGTAATGGTTTTAAAATAGAGGGAGGTAGATTTAGATTGGATATTAGGAAAAAAATTTTTACACTGAGGGTTGTAGAACAGTGGCACAGGTTGCCCAGAGAGGTGGTGGATGTCCCATCCCTGGAAACGTTCAAGACCAGGCTGGATGAGGCTCTGAGCAACCTGATCTAGTCAGGTATGTCCCTGCTCCTTGCAGGGGGGTTGGACTAGATGACCTTTGAAGGTCCCTTCCAACTCTAAGCATTCTATGATTCTATGAAGAGACCAGGTAGACTTTGTTTATTGACCACTTACGGTCATAGGACATAACTTAGGACAGCAATCTTGCAAATGCAAGAGAAGTAAGCCTTTTCAAAAGATTTGCTGTCTAACATTGAAAGTCAGTTTACAAAGCTCTTCTACATAAAATAACACACAGAAAACCAAGTCTTGAAAAGTAGAATCAATAATGTGATTTTTCTCTATAATTGAAATTGAATATTTGAGGAGGACTGTGTTCCTCAAGTTATTACCAAGAAGAAGATGAGGAATGTATGACATGCTGTCAGTGTTCTTTTCCAAATTGTACACTTGAAAAGATGATTTAGAGAGCAAACATACAAACAAACAAACATACAAAAAAAAAAATCAACCAGAAAAATGCAAGACACATTTTAGCACAGTGAGTTAGGCCAAATTTTTCTCTCTCCTCTTTCTGTACATCCATCAGGTAGGTTTTTATACTCTCATAACAGGATTTTAAATAAATTCTATGTACAGTAACAAGTTCTGTTGTCTTTAGTCCCATGAGTACCTATTTTTAATGCACTTGAACTTGGACAGTTTTCTATCATAGGTAGCAAGAGTCTGTGTACTATTTACCATAGAACAGAACCTGCCTGAGGTGTCCAGAAACAGGGCTTGTGATGGCCCATCCCTGCCAGGAACACCATTGGGACTGATGTTCATTGTCCCTACCCAGAGAGGAGGCCTATCAGCACCATCACAGATGTGAAAGTATAAAATGTGAATTGTTAGAACCCATCACAGGAAGAGCAGAGGGCAAGATGCAGAGATTTGCCACTAACAACCCAGTTAGTTATGGGTACATGATCATTCAGAAAATAGCTTTGAAAAGCACATTTTAGGCTTCCAAGAGTGTAAGTTGCTGGCTGAACACAGGCTAGATGCCTTGAGGAATCATTCCCTTGCCATCCTTAATTTTTTTATGCATCCTTGTGTTCATAGGTTATTAAGCCTTTTCTGGCTGTCACATATAGTAAAGAGAGATTTGTTTGTTCTTTCCTCCTTTGCACCACAATTACCAGTTTAGGTAGGCAGCCTGGCATAGTATTACAACATGGATGTTGGAGTCTTGCTCTGGTCTGGTTTCATACAGTGATATTTAAGTGAGAGACCTTTTTATGACCATGCTAGTTTTATAATAAGTTGTGTCAGCTAAATCAGCTGAATTTTAAAAGTAAAGTCCTGTCGCTCCTATTTGAATAACTCCTGTAAGGCCCACACTGTAGTTCAGATTTTAATAATGTTTTGTACTAATATAGCAATAGCTGTCTGGGGCCATATGCATTAATTACTGTTACTCTGAACTGACCAAGGAGGTGGCAAAGGAGAAAGTGGGGACAAACCCACAATGGTGGCATACACTTAACAAAAAAATTGTTTTCAAAGTAGTGGGTACAAGCTCATTTAAATCTTAACAAAGGGGAAGGATAGAACATGTTTTACTCTGGTTTAACTCAGAATAAAACTAATTTGGAGAGCTTTGCCTTGATGAAGGTAAAAGGGAAGGTGGGAAAAAAAGGTGGATTGTGGCAAGTAGCTAACAGAAAACCCAGACAACTTCTAATCTTTATTTCCCTGGATTCTACCCACTAGAGGATAACTTACTCATTTGATTTATTGTCATGTTTAAACAACTGTCAGGGACTTCAGAAAGCTATGGTTTATATCAAAGAATGGTGAAATAAAATTAGCTTAATTGCTCAACTGAGAAATCCAATACAATGAAATAACTGAGAGTATTATAGGCTTACAGGTGAATTCAAAAGTGAGCTTACACAAAAGTGAAAAATGTGCGGAAGGATGAACTAATTCTGTGTCAGAGCTGCAGACATTTGCTAGGGCAGCTTGGCGATTCATTTCCCACAAAGAAATATATGCAGGACTTCAGCTCTCTGCCTTGCTCTGTCCTCACCTAAAGAAAGATCTGAAATCACCCAAAGATTTTATTTATTTTTTTTTAAAGTCTTGGGAGTCTGCATTTGTGACTACTCATTTATTTGCATTAGATGTTCCACCCCATCTGTTCCGTTGTGCTCTGAATGTTCACTAGAGACTTATAAACATACTACTTAAATATATTAGGAAACCAATGATTACTTTAACCAAACAAATGATGACTTTTCTTTCCTGAATCCCTATCCAGAGATGTTTCTTACATCTTATGTTAAGTAAGGCGATTTACATTCATCATATGCACTGCATGCAGGCATTGCTTTGAATCCCAATTAAGGCTGACATTTAAGGACATCTGTGTGGATGTGTGCTAAAAGAAAACAATATTTGTCCCAAACCTGAGAATAATAGGAGATGCTGGTGACTCTTCTTACCTGTAGGGAAAATAAAAGAGGGAATTCATTAAGCTCTGAGCATGCCTTTTGTTACAGGACTAACATAGCTCTCAGAAGGGGTTTTGTTTATTTACGTGTTTATATGAGGAAAGCTGTAAAGTTACCATTTTGGTGACTGTGATGACTAGGAAGCACCGCATAGTGCTCATACTGTACCCATCTAGTTACAGGAATGTATGGAACAGGTCATGCTTCTGCTAATCCATGTCTCCTACAAAACATACAACAAATTTCATCAGCTAAGGCAATAGCTTTCATTTATAATTAATTGTCTGTTACGTAAGCCTTGCCTACACTTACAGTTGGCTGTGTTATCCTATGTATTCCTATTAAAAATAGAAGACTTTTTAGTGAGGTTTGAAGTCGATGAGGTACTGCTGGGACAGAAGAGCATTGGAAAGGTAGTAAGATGTTGGAGATCTACAGATAAACTGTGACCTAATGAAATTCCACTACGGAGGTTGGTTGTTTGTCAGGGTTTGTTTGCTTGGATTTTGTCCTATCTAGTAATGTATTTTATTTTAGATTGTGTTGTGTTCACGCTGCATTCACAGGCAAAGAAAGGAAACTATGCTTTCCTGTGGGATGTGACAGTGGTGGAATACGCTGCGTTGACAGATGATGAATGCTCTGTGACAGTCATTGGAAACAGCATCAGCAGCAAAGGATACGGGATAGCACTCCAGCATGGAAGCCCCTACAGAGATCTTTTCTCCCAGAGGTAAACAGAAACAAAGCTCTGCAACCAGCAAGGCATCTCATTTGTGGTTCACAACAATTTTGGCAATGATTAACTAAAGGACAGTGAACAAGTGACAGCAGAGAGAGGTTATGAGTTCAGGCTTCAATAAAAGCTGCTACTTCTGCTCCAGGTACATCTGCTTAGGGAGGAGGGGACCGGAGGTTGTGTGGCCTCACAGCTCCAGGCAGCACTGCCTGGCAGAAAAAGGGCTGATGTCCTCACAGCTTGGTATGAGCTAGGTGAGAGATTGAAGAAAGATCTTTGATTCAGGCTACGTTTTGCAGGCTATGAGGCAATGTCTTGCTCCCTATGGTAAGCAAGTAATAATGCCCTGGTTTATACATTAGGGTAGAGAAACAGGTGGAAGCCTCACAACGGTGCAGGAAAACAAATTGCTGAGTATTGCATGGGATTGCCAAGACTATAAAACTATGCCATTTGGTGATCTCTGACCTATCAGCTAGGAATATCTTTTTTTTGTGTGTGTGAATGTGTACACTGAAATGAAGACATGCAGTTGTGTAGGCACGTGTAGCCTTAGCCAGAAGGTCAGCGGGTGCTCCGCTCCAGGCAGGGAGCTGGAGCAAGATTTCCTCCTCTCACTCCTTCTTTATGAAAAGGAGTAAAACTCCAGCTGCACAACCAGAGACAAAGCTGCCTCAAGAGAAACGATTGTTAGTAAACAGCTAAAACAGTTATCAAACCAAACCCAAAATGAATCATTCATGGAGAGACGGGACACTTCACATGAGGCAAAACAATGATTAATTAGCAACTGTTAACACAGTAATTCAGACATGAAGTAACAGCACTGAAGTAAAATCTTTTTGAATAAAGTACATTTGCTGAAATAAATGAGTTGGTTGCTGCTTAAACAGATTTGTATAAAGTGGTGCACAAATAGTAGCATGTTTAGTCTCACATGATTTTGAAATTATTGTGGGAGAGCAGCAGTGGAGTGGGTTGAGCAGCGGGACCAGCTGTTGCAGCTGAATACAGCCAGACCAGCCATGACTAACTGGAACATGGTGATTTCCCTTGGAAATACTTCTTGCATTGCAGTGGAATTTTTGACGGTCTCTTTTTTTTTTCTAAAGTTACCCAGTGGAGTTTATTTGCTGCTGTGAGTAGAAAGAAATCCGGGTATAATGGAGTTTCAGATGAAGAATACTACCCAGTGGTGGTGGGATGGAGTTTTGAATTGTGAGACAGTAGATTTATCAGTTATGTGACATACAGAAAAGACAAAAAAAAAGTGAGAAGGTATCATTGAAAATAATATTTGTCTTTTGAAATTTCTGCAGGATCCTAGAGTTGCAAGAAAGCGGAGATTTGGATGTTCTTAAACAGAAATGGTGGCCACGAATGGGACGTTGTGACCTTAACAGTCATACCAATGCACAGACAGATGGGAAGGCACTCAAGCTTCACAGTTTTGCAGGCGTTTTCTGCATTTTAGCAATAGGCCTTCTTCTTGCATGCTTGGTGGCAGCGTTGGAGTTGTGGTGGAACAGCAACCGTTGTCATCAAGAAACACCGAAAGAGGTCCATAACTTTTATTCTTATCACAATTAAAAGTAGAAAACACAAAAGAAAGAGAGAGCAAGTGAAAGTTGTGGGATTTTAGGTGCTCTCATACAATAAATTTGATTTATTTTGATTCGACATAGTAAGCTTTGCATATAACTTTTTGGGTGGTTGTTTCTAAACAAATAAATAAAAACAAAACGTGTCTTTTGTGCACATGGAAGGTGCCAAACTGACAGCCCTGGAGACTAAAGTCCTCTATTTATTTATAGAGCAGATACAGCATGGGCAGCAGCAGTGCAAACTTCCCCACATTGCACCAATGTGCCTCAACCCTGAGCTGGACAGACCACCTCTAGGGGTAAGAGAGTAGTTCAAAAACATGCCCTTAGCCTCTCTGCTGTGAGTGACGGGGAAGCCAGTCGCAGGCACCCAGATGTGCCACCTGTGGTAATGTTTTCTCAGATCTGAGACCCCATCCATCGGCTGGGAGAACCATGTCCATTCTGCACAGCTGCCAGCCAACTGGTAGCTGTTTTCCTTCATGGCTGACCTAGGCTGAGTTTGAAGAGGTACACAAGGAATTGAAAACAAACCAGCTAGTTATTAACTGAATAAGACATATTGCCATGACACTGTCTAAATGCTTCCTTTCTTTTGAAATCAGTTTTATTTCTAAAAGTAGGAGCCTCTGAGCAAACAGACCTTCATGTGACCTATTTTACCTAGGAAAATACATCTGAGAATTTCTTGGGTTTGAAGTTTTCATGCACAGGAGCGAGTAATAGTAATGCTAGGATAGAACAATCAGTCCATACTCAGATCTGTCTTGCATGAAGCCTGTACTTGTTTACATATATTAAATGTTTAACAAACTAACCTCTTGTAATTTTGGAGACACTGAGGCATTTGTAGGTACTTTCATCTTGGAACAGATGTTTGTTACAAGCGAATAACAGCAGCCAGCTGCAGTACAGCTGGAAAACAGTATATAGCCCATCAATTCCAATCTATGGTTTTCAAGTTGCTAGGAATACTACACTAATTGACATACGTGTAAGCAATTCTGGCAAATGGGGTCTGAAGATATATGTTGCAGTCTGTAATGTTGTGAAATATTTATCAGTAAGATTCCGTTCTTCTGAGTTCCTGATTCTCCCATTTGAATTCATCCATCAAGTGCTCAATAATAAACATCTGTACCATGTTTGTGAGACAAAGCTGCAAAGTCACTTGCCTGTGGCTCCACAACGTACAAAAGCAAAAGGGAAATTTTGGTAAAAGGAAGCATGTCTCCACTTTGCACAACACAGCACTGCAAAAGCAGGCACAGGGAGAACACCAGTAGGTACTCTTGCTTATGAGGAAGCTTTCACATGAATGAAGTGCATATTTAATTGCCCTTTGGTTAAATACTGTAGCATTTTGCCCTGCAGCCTTGTAGAAGTCGCTCCTGCTGTAACCCCGAAGGCCCCACCGCACGCTAGCATTGCTAAGGCCTAAACCCCAGCAGCAGACAGTTCACTTCCCGCTGGGAAAGCCGTGCAGGGACAGTGTCTGAACTGTCCTTGTGCTGCGTGCGCACAAGCATCCCTCTTGCCATACTCTGCGGTGCGTGACCCTCTCTACGCTCAGGGACTTGCCTTTGTAGGGTGAGATGAGAATGTGCCCCAAAAGCAGTTTCATATAGATAAGGTGAAATAATTCACTCTTTTATTGCAAGGAGTTTTAAATACTGGGTTTCCATCTCTGAAAAACGATATGTCTTCCTGACAGATAAATATTTAAATACCTTTAAATATTTTCTACCTTAAAATATTTACTTTTTGCCTATCACTCTCTACCCCACCCCATCTTTTCTCCCCATCCTGTCCCTCTCCATCTCCTCCCCTTTCCTTCCAATGCGTTCTTGATTAGGGTTGCTCTGTACATCCTCTTTTGCAGTTTCTGTGACAAACAACAGAACACTTTTAACCTTCCATTTTTTACAGTATACTGAAGTTAGCCATATGGGAAAGCTGTACTTGGGAAGATCAGCTGTGTGCGGGGCTGGGTCTGCCCTTAGGGTGCAGCCAGGCTGGGCTAAGAGAGGCAAACTAAACACAGGCACAACAGGCTCAGAAAAGGCTGGTGATGTGGTGAGAGAACGGAGTCAGCGGGAGCCCTGGCACAAGTAGGTGTTGAGGTCGAACGAGAAAGTGTGTGGTCCCTTGGAGAGGGCCTGAGGCTGAGGGCTCAGAGGGTGAGCTGGCCAGGCGTAAAGCGTAAGGAGGGTGTGTGAGGCTGGAAGAATGGAACATAGCGAGGGGTCCCTGAAAAGGACAGCTGGTCCCCATGAAAGGCAGGTGGCTAGAAGCAAATTTGGACCAGGTCACAGCAGCTGGTGGGAATGGCAATTGCCGCCCAGCGCCAGGGTCTGCAAGGTCTGCAGAGATCCCCTGCTTAAACGTGACACAGCCACGCTGTCGCTACCATCTAAATTCTGTTTTCACCCGGACCTTGTGCAGATCTGCTCGTGTAACACACCGCCCGTAACCTGAGCTCAAACCGCACACCCGCAGCCGGCCCGCCCCCGCCGGCCGCCCCAGGCCCGTTGTCCCGGCCCCTCTCCCCGCGCCCTGCAGGGGGCGGGCGCGCGCCGCGCGGCCCGTCCTGATTGGCCCGGGCCCCTAGAAAGCAGAAGCCGGTGCGTGCTGGCCGGTTCGCGGGCAATGGCGGCCGGACCAGCAAAATGGCGAGCGGGGGGTGGGAGTGGGGACCCCGGTCATGGGGGCCGCAAGGTCCATGCAGATAAACTAGGAAATGAAAATAGCAGATATTTCTTAGTAGATTAGTAGGCAGAGATATTTTATGTATGTACTACTAGAGAGGAGGGATTGAAGAGAGATTGCTGGTGGCTACTGTAATTAAGACAGGAAACCAAGTTTCAAAGGAGGTGGTGTAGGTTGGTTGAAGATTTTCAGCGTATTAGGAGAACCAAGTTTCAAGACTTTGGAAAGGACAGGATCCAGGGATGAGGGTTCCTCTGCTTGAGTCTTGGAGGAGTTTGGGTTGTACGGGACCTTAAAAAAGGTCGTCTAGTCAGGAACAGTGGTTGAGCATTGCTGAAGGGACCAAAAGCAGAAAGAGAATTTGATTTCCAAGAGGAGTGTACTTGGAATATCTAATTTCAATCCCTGAGTATCATCCAGCATTTCTGTAGCAATAGCCATCATAACAGAGCTATATAGCTATATATCACATATACAGAACATTAACGGTCTGCCTCTTGGCTGCACTGATATTCCAACCAAGTCATTAGTTCAGTAACACCTGCAAACTTAAGTCATGCTGCTGACTTTCTTCTGCTTTTAGGGAGGCTTTGGCAAAACATGAGTGTTGTGATATCACCTAAAAATGGTGGGAACTGAATTATCTCCTAAACATTTCCTTCTGTGAAGTGCAGAGCTTGCGGAGGGTCACAGAAAGGGCTGATTTTTTTTGCAGCCTAATATTAGGCTTTGGTGGTCACCTCATGCAGAAGTCACCTCATGAGGCGAAAGACAAGGAGGCAGTGTTTGGCTTCTGTGTGACCCTCACCTTGTTAGGAGCTTTGTAAATCCATTGTAGAAAATTACAGTGGATTCCAGATTGAATGAGGACTTGTCATAACTTGCAGAGCCCTTGTGTAACAGTCTCTTGTTGGCTTTGACCCACTTGTTAGGCTATATCATGCCAACAATTGTCAACTCAAAAAACTAGGAAGATGGATGCATGATTGCTCTGGCAGATTTATGAGAGGGTTGGGCATCCATGCATCTTGCTGGAGAGAGAGACAAAGGATTTTTTTTAGAGACTATCGTTTTGGATGTCAACGGTCTCTGAAGTCTGTAGTTGGAAGAACGTGCACAGCCTTCGTTATCATTGGATAAATGTTTTCAGTTGACGTTAAGGTGTTGATATTTGGCAGTTCGTTGTCTTTTCCTCTTCCACTTTGTATTTCTTCGGCTTTTGTGGAAGTTAGCCTGAGCCAATACATTGAGGCGTTCAAGGACTCAGATGTCTGTGTTGTTAATCACAACTCTTTAATTACAATGAGTATGAAAAATGTAGTGTTCACTATATAACTGGGAGGAACAGGAGGCCTATCTTTTGAAGCCTCACAGCGTTACTTGAACTTTGATATTGATGTGATCTACATTTGTAGAACTTTTATAGGAAGAGTTATGTCAGATGGAGACTACTTCCAAGTGGAATATTTTTTACATTGTTCTCATATGATGAAAATCTGCCCCACTCAATTTAAAAAAACCAGTATTGTTTCTACCCGTTAAGTCAGTTATTTAAGATAAACCTCCAGGAAAGATGGACTTCATTTACTTTCCCCAAAACACGGTTGTCATTTGTTCACAATTCTATGATGCAAGGAATAGTGAAATTTCTTGCTAAAAGAGCGAAGGCTGGGTTGATTTTTTTAGGATGTTGATACAATATATTTTTATTTTGTTTGAAGCAGATTTGTAAAAATGTTTCTAATGAGTTCTGATGTAAAAATCTTGATGTTATCCCTTTTAAGTCTTCATTTAATCCTTATCAGAGCAGATTAACAAAAGGAAGATTAGCTCTAATATCAGGAAAAAATGTATAGCTGCAATGCCATGCCACATTCTCTTATGAGGGCTCAAGTTTGTAATCTCTTAAAGTTTGAAAGATATCTAGCAACATTTAAATCCTCTTATTATTTTCTAATTCTGGAAAAATTACATTTTGTCGTCTTTTCCAAATCAGATTTTCTATAATTTATAACCATCCTCTCCTAGTTGTTGTTAATACCCAGCCATCCTATAACTGCAGTGAAATTTAGACAGCTTATACACCTATCTCTGTGTGTTAAAATCTTGAATTTATGCAGCTGCTACTCAGCCTGCAGTACTGATACCTAATCTTTTGACTTTGATAAGTTTCGGAAATTTGAAGAGTTGTAAAATAAAAAACTGAAAGTTAATATTTATTCTGGAATCTTTGTTCAGTCACTCTATGTCCCTTTTGAATAACTGAGCAATCAGCAAAATTTATTGAAACCTGGTACAACAGAAATGTTGAGCCTTCAATAATTATCTCTGGGTTTCTCTATCTTTTGGTATGAGTCTTATGCATTTATTTTATTATATCAGTAAGCTATAATAGTTTGGAACATTTAACTGCTGAGGGCTTTGTCACATCATCAGGTTGTTGGTATCTTTTATTCAGTTTGACAGACTGAAAGACAATTTTCAAATCTTCATTGTCGTTACGATCAAGTGTAGCTACTTACTGCAATGGACTCCCCAGTATCCTCTGTGCTTTATCAGCTGTGTCTTATTGTGATGTACTGCTGTTCCCCTTGAAGATTATTGTTTCTGAGATCTCTTCAGAACTATTAAGAAACAACTCCTAGTTCATTCACATATTATACTCTAAAACAATGAAAACTTGAAAGATGTATTACCCATTGAAAGAAAATTGAATTCCCATATTTTTCACTGTGCACAAGATGTATATACTAAAAACAAATTAATGGGCAACGCAACATCCCAGCATTTTGCTGGGAACTGATACTTGTTGCCTGTTCCATAAAAGGTGATATTGATTCACTTATTGTTAGTATAGCTCTTGAAAGACAATGTTAGAATCATCTCAAGAAGTTATTGGTTTGATTCTTTCTTAGTTCAGATTATATATATTATAAATCAGAAATGTATTTTCTCCAAACTGGCTGTGCTACTCCTAGCAATATGAATATTTCAGAAATGGTAGCCAGTATGTTTGTGATTTTGTATAGCATGAAAATTTTGGTTTTTTACTAGTTAAGGAATAGCATAGTTTTCCACCTCCTGAGTTGCTAGCAGTCATTACCTCATAACTTGTGTCAAATTTACAATTCATTAACAATCAGTCTTCACAGCTAAGTTTGTGATTTCTTAACTTTCTCATGCTTCTGCAAAATAATTTTATTCAACAGACTCTTTTCACTTTTCTGTTCTCACCTTTTTTTTTTTTTTAAATGATTAAAAGGGGGCAGCAATTCAGGTACTGTCTAGAATGGGAACAGACTCATGTACAAGTAACAGCATCTCATCATTCCTGTTTCCTGCTACTCTGAGCTTAATCATGTTTTAAATGTTATTGAATCTCCAAAAAATCTAGACTCTGCAATATTTTCTAGCTCTATCGGGTAGTGGGAGGTAGCAAAATTACTCTAAAAATTGTCACAAATATCTTGGCAGTATGCAGGATAAAGAAAGAAAACCTGTATCTCTGGCTAGGGCAGCCTTGTATGATTTGCCTTAAGTTCCTCTGTTTCCATATTTGATGATATGCAAATTCCAGCCTACCTCAAAAATCCATATTTCCAGCTTTAGCAGTCATGAACATTACCCACTAGGACTCTCCTCTGGTATCAGAAGAGTATGAAACCCAATGTACCTTAGAAGTGGAAATATGAACTAGCAGATACAAGTCCCTTGGATCAAAATTTGTCACTACTAAGAATTGCAGTTTGCACTGTATTTGTCTCACTTCAGTTCTCCAACCAGATATTATTCCATGGCAATCAAGGCCTCCATACCTTCAGCATGGTGTCAGCAGTGTTGTTTTTGATTGTTAAAAAGTCTTATGCTTTCACCATTATTTTCATTTTCCTTGTCTTTTTCTTTGTCGCTTCATTTACCTTGTCTCCTTTGTGGTGTTATCTTTTTATCTGACAATTTGATTTCCCCCAGGATGGTTCCTTTTGAGAGTGAAAGGAAACATGAGATCATCAAACTGATATTTTACTTTCCCTTCATTGCATGTCCTCTATATTTTATCTTGTTATTATTTTAAATTATTTTTTTCTGTATTTTTTATGACATGTCTGAAATCTTTGTACATTTTTTGCTCAGTTGCATATAAATGATCATTTGTTTGTACCAATGTATTGTATGCTACTTTTCTAAGAATAAATAAAGGTTTTTTTGGGGAAAATAAATCATGCAAACACTGGCAAAATAATGCATTTTAATGCCATCTAGAAATTCAGTTTAAAACTAGCTTTGAATATAATAAGCTGAGAAACTTCATTTAACTAGCATTTTTAAATCAGCAAAGCAGTATTGGGAATCAGTCATCCCAGAATGCAAAGTTTAATGTTGTTTGATGATGAAGTATAAGCTGGAAGAATCAGTTAAAAAAAAAAAAAAAAAAAAAAAAAAAAAAAAAAAAAAAAAAAAAAAAA
>WHYT01017789.1:109858-134520 GCA_009806455.1 Tetrax tetrax | reverse complement strand
AAAAAAAAAAAAAAAAAAAAAAAAAAAAAAAAAAAAAAGAGGAGAATGTAATGTGTGCATTGCCTTGTACAGAAACTTATAATAGCTGGAAGGGTATCTTAACTAACTCAGTGCTGGCTTTTTACATGAATGAAGAAACAAGATTTTCTCCTTAGAAGTCCCTAACAGTGAAGCAGATATTCTGTAATATCTGGTCACAGACAGTGTGCTCATCAAGAATTCAGTGAAATCAGTCAGCTCTTGCTATTGATCACCATAGATTTAGGTCAAGGCTGTAATGGCTTTAAAAGTGACATATCATCCCCGTGATTAATGACACCAGGCCCAGGCTTCTGCTTACCAATGCTGCGTGGAAGCATTAAAATTTGGTTCCAGCATATTTCCGTAGCTGCAATGAAGGGATTTTTGTGTTTGGTTTAATTTTTCTCTCAGTTATATAAGAAAACCCCGCTAATGGGATTCTTAGGGATATAATCTGAATTTACTCGGCATGAACCTTAGGTGGGGGGGAAAAAAAAAAAGAAAACCTGAACAGAAATAATGTTAAAAAATGATTATTGCCATGCAGGGAAATCAGATGGAAGCAACCTGTTTAAAGTTCCAGTTTAGTGATGAATTTAAGTACTTGCTTAAGTTGCGTTACATCACCTATCCCAGAGAGCTTCTGTGGCTACTCATGTACTTGGCCTGAGCTTGTGTTTTACTGAATTGGAGCCTTAATGTATCAGATTCTTTTAGATTCTTCACACAGTGTTTACAGAGCTAATGTTTGTATATTTTATCTCAGCCTACAGTGGTATTTTAAAGTTGACTTTTTGAGGGGGCTTTGAATGTTCAGTAATAACGAAATCAGTAAAAGTTTACAATAAAAAAACATAAAATGTGACTGTTCTCTCAATATTTTTTAAGTATTTTTGTGGTTTGTAAAATGCCTTAGGCCTTGATCCAATTAAGTGTTTAAACATGTATGTAAAATTAAGTAAGAGTTTGTTCCTGATCTCACCCAGATCACCAAAACACATCCGTTCATTTTAGTGGTGTAGGATCAAACCTGAGTTGCTTTAAACTCAACGTATATAAAGCAAAAACCGGATGTTGCATGTGCATTGAACTCATTTGCTGAAGATGGAACTTACTGTACAATAATATTAACAAGCGATTTATAAATCTATTTATCCATTAAACTTAAAAAATTTATATCTGAAATAACCTGTGCATAATATTAGCAAAATATTAAGGAATCACAGGTATTAATACTGTGGAAAATAGATATTTTTTAAAAAATGATGGTTTCATTATGATTTTCCATAAGTTCAGAACCGTATTTATAAGAACATATATAGAAAAGAACTATTCAGACTTACTCAGCATAACAAGTACTATTTCTTCAGAGGTATTCAGTATCCAAGAGTTCTCTTGTGGGAAACTGGTGGCCAGACTTTATTATGCTGAGCTATTTTAACAATTTGGCTGTCCATGTCTTTTCCCTTGTCGAAATAGGAACTTGGCCAGTTTCCAAAATATAGCTTGAATAGCAGTGCAGAAACCTTTTCAAAAATCAGTTTTTAATTAAAACATTTGTGGCTAATAGTCAGGAGTATGAATTTTCTAAGGTAGGGCTGGAGTGGAGAGGAGAGATTTCACAAGGCAACTATGGCTGGGCGTCAAACAGGTTATAGAAGCAACTCTTAGTGTCTGCTGTGCCAACTCTCTCTTGTACTCCTGGCATAATAGGAAAAAATGGGAACTTTTGAGATTTGGGTTAAACTAGGGCTGGAATTGTGAGGAGGGTGATGATAGAGCAATCTGTTATGCCTGGTGCTCCAGTAGAGTAAATCAGACTGTTAAAGGCTAACATTGCTTTGCTTTGGGCTCAGTGGAGTGAAAAATTACATGCCTTATGGACTAGATAATAATTTAGGATTTAAAAGCTGTGTAAAGCAATGCAAAGAATCCATTAATTTTGAGTGAGTTTTGGAACAGAACCTTTATGAGTTTAATCTTTACTTCATAAAAAAAAATAATCTGTCAGCTCACAGGGTCATTTCAGATTATGTTGAATTCTGAGATCACCACCCTCTTAAGGGCCATCCTCTTTGGCTGCAGCGGCTAGAATTTGCTATTTCAAACCAGAAGTATAAGAAGTAATAAGTTCATGTTTGCTAAAAAGAGTGAAATATTACTTACGTTATTAGCCTCACTATCTCGATCCTTTTTTTTTCTCCCCACATCTTCCTTTTCCTTTCTCTCTGGAGATGGCCAATGATGTGAGGTTGGGCCTCAGAAGCATGGTGAGAATTTATAATAAACATACAGATACTCGGTTTGTTGTTGAAAATGCATGCACAGATCAATCCTTGCTGGTTTTCTCCTTATCTTTACCTATCCCTGGAACTTCCCTTGAACCTAACCTTTTTGTTGTTGGAAATGTCTGTAACTGCAACATATGGAGTGTGTGCCCAGTAAAGGTTTCCCCATGCCCAAGTTCTCCCTTCTCCTAAAAGAGTTCCTTTGCAGAGACGTTGGCATGCTCATCAGCCAGCCCTCATTCAGTACTACATTTTGCTGCGTGCATTGAAAAATACTTCATTGCATTCTCTCACTTTCCTGTTTATTTTTAACCTCATGAAAACTGTGGAAACATCTGTATAATGTGAATCAGTCATTAATTTCCTTTGTAGTTGAGTTACCGGCTCTAATGGTTGTGAACCAAGGCTGGTAAGGATTTTAAAGCTTGAATATCTCAGCGTGAGGCTGAATGTCCCATTTTCTATTGAGTCACAAATGAGGATGCTATCACAGCCTCTTACCTTGCGAGTTTGAGTCTGCTGTTGATTGTGAGGACTAGTCAATGGATTGTGGTGAATGAGGGAGCAGATCGATGCAAGAGACTGTGGGGCTGCCTGCTGTCACCTAATCTGTGGTGGTTGTCCCTTTGGTACTGTGTCCTGCGTATTTATTCACACGGTGCCATAGCATGTGGATGCAGTTGAAGAGGAAAAAAATAGAACAAATACAAATGTTTATCTGGTTTAAATTGGTGTAGATCATCAGCTTCAATGGCCTGGTGGGAAGTTTATTGTCTGATACGTTTCTGGACAAGGCTCACAGGCATGAACCGTAGAACAGTTACAGCTATCTTAAGAATTACAAGGTGTAATTAAGGTGTGATTTCAAGTTAGATAAATCCAACCTGAAAAAGGGTGGGCAATGTCAGTGTGGGAAGATACAGATTTCTTCATTAAGCTCCTTGCTGCTTGTGGCAGTTCTGTAGCAAGTCACTGTCACTTGATCGGTCTCTAGGTTTTTGGTAATAGTTTCTTACTTTTCGCCAATTAGAGATATTTTCTGGCTGTGGGTAGGTGGGAATAAACGTTGGCAATGTATTTGAAACAATTTTCTGTCACATTAACATGATCTTTGCAGTCTTCTGTTCTCACTTTTTTCGGGTTTACTTAGAAGGGAAAAGAATATTACTGTCTCTTCATAAAGGAATTTCTGCTCTCTGATGAAGGAAAGCAATTCCTAGGGAATAAGGTTGGCTCTTGTACATATTTTTTTATGAAGTTTTGTTTATTTGAAGATGGTTACACATCGAATGGAATTAATATATTGCAAAACTGTTTCATTTCTTTTATCCTTTCAGTTGGATAACAGTCTACTAGACCTCAACTGATGTCAGTCTCTAACAGCTGTTTTATGGCTTATAGCTTAGTTAATTGCTAATTTAAAATACACGGTATAGTTTCCACTTATAAGAGCAGAAGCTTGATTGTGGAGTTGGGCCTATTTATAAAAGTAGTTTTTCAAGTAGACTCTTGAGGTGCATGTATACTTATTTCTAATAAGATACCGTTACAGTCAAACCAGCATCTAGCAGAGTACACTCAGAAACCACTCAGCAGATTTTATATAACATTAAGTGCTATTTGACTAGGTCAGTTGCCTGTGTTAAATTAATGACAGCAAATATACATCATCGCTGCATCTGTTTACACGTCTGTCTGCATTTCACTGCACTGTCGACTGCGAAATCTCTAGAATAATGACTAGAGGTAAATTGCGTTGTATTAAAAAGGGGTTGTTTGTATTAATATAACACCATACTGTGCTGTCATTGTTTTGCAGTACATCTATTACATATATCATCACTGCTTTTTCTTCTTGAGCAAGCCAATTATGTCTGGTTTTGCCACTCTGTCAGAGCCTGCTGGAATAAATTAAAATTACAGCCTTACATATGCAGTAGCTGCAGCTGACAGTGATGATAATGAACCTAGGTGAATACAGAATTTCAAAATAATCTTAAGCAAACGTACCTATGCAGAGCTACTGCCTCTTCATTTCTCCTTAACAAGGTAAATATTTGAGTCCATGACATCTGAAACCCCACGGGCAGAAGCTGGTAGGTGGATGGAGCTGTGGGTTTTGGTGCTGAGCTAAGAAGAGATTAGCCTGTGGGTACCTGAGCATGGAAACTTTGCTTTTTCACTTTTATTTCTCTGCTTTGTTTCTCAGTTATGCAGTAGGTCTGTCTTGTGCATGGAAGTGCCTCCGAGATTTCCTTTCTGCCTATCTGGGTACATGTGTGCATTCCATCTTCTGTCTTTCATGACCACTTGGGATATAAATACTTGTATTTTTTAATATGTGTGTATAGGTTAAGAGGTGTTTTGTAGGGATGCTAGAAGGACTGGCATGTAACCTGGTCAAGGTCAGAGAGGAAATGTCTGTCTGAGGCTGGGGCTTGACTCAAATTTTGAATCCCAGTCCTAATCACAAAATTGTCTTGTTTTTTTAGATAGTTCTTTCACAGAATGAAAATGTAACATTAACGTTTATGTCTTCATTCTTACGATTCTTATGGTTTCATTCTCTCACCAAAAGATAATCCTTCATATTGTCACCCAAGACAGAAACAAATAAACAAGCAAAACAGATATGTGCCATGATTGATAATTGAGACTATATTACTTCAAAGGCATTATTTTCTGCATATCTCCTGAGGCTTATTAAGAACTGCATTAACAGTCTTTTAATACTTGGCACAGTTATCAGCATCTGACTAGGAGGTATCGATGCATTCCTGATAGTCCCTGGGTGTATGTGAGTGTCTGCCCAGATTGGTTCCAGTTCTGAATGGTTAGTGCTTGCTATTTAGAGTCAGGACCATCAGCCTTTTTCTTCTCCTCTAGTCTAATGTGGTTTTATTTGCATGTGTGAGATGTAGATGCAACTTATCATAGCTTTAGCATCCAATTTCTGCAGATATTAGGCCTTCCTTTTTTTGGGCATTTGTATCCCTTTTTGGCCTTCCTGAAACTGCTTAATCAGCTTGTAACGTTTTTAATATCTTCGAGTGGCTTCTCTTGAACTTTGTGACAAGATCAGAGAAATCACGAGTAAGAACAAGAGGCCATATTAATGTCTTTTAATAAAATATATTTTTCTCAAAAATTTTCCCTTTGGAAAACCCCAACCATTGCAAACCTGGCAGCTGAACAGTATTACCTTTGAATTCATTGTGTTTACAGTGAAGTAGGCAATTCTTGAAAACGTCAGCCAGTAGCTCCTTTCCAACACTCAGGAGATGTCTCTCAAATTTGATAAAGTTAACTGACTTCAAACCTCCCAAGTAGTTTCATATTCTTTCAGTCTGACTGCCTGCATGCTTTTATTAGAGCCCACTGTCAAAAGTCACAAAAAATAAACTAGAGAACAATATTGATTACTCTGAAAATCAGCCTGTCTGCATTTACATCTTGCCATAATTTCTCTCTGCATGATGAGGCCGAACTTAGTTAGCCCTGAAAGGGAGTCCTAGGTTCTTGCAGGGGCAGTCATGCTGGGTTAGTCATTACCAGATAATTCTGGTGAGCATCCTTCAAGTCCACACCAATTGCCGCAGTGTGCTTCTGCTGCCAGTCATAGGCACCTGTCTCTCATGGTCACGTGCTTGGGACGTATCAGAAACATGCCCTTCATTCACCCTTCCAGAGCTCAGACTCGCTGGGGAAGAATGACATTTCAGTTGGTATTTATGAATAAGATAATTTCCTGTCCAGAAGCGATGCTTGATTAGCTGTTTTCCTTAAGCTTGAGGAGGATAAGGCTGTGTTTACAATTCATTTTCCTTACATGTGATATTTTTTCTTCCCTTCACCAATTACTTTCTTGAAGTGATCTATTTGGAGTACAACATTAATATTGAAAATAGAATTATGAAGGTAGCAAAGGAAAAATATTTGATCTCATTCTGGCAACATGGCATATATATTTATCCAATGTAGCTATACATGAAAAGCGAAGTCGAATTGACCCGAAACATTTGAGATGTGACGTACTTATAATATTAATTGTTTTGCCTATTAAGTACAAAAAAAAAAAAAAAAAAAAAAAAAAAAAAAAAAAAAGAAAGCTTTGATAACGTGCCTGTCAAAGACACTGAAATATGAAGTTTGGATCTCATTCATTCAGCTGTTGAAGAGACCTAACTGGAGCTCAGTGGAGCTGAAGCCAGAAGCCTGAGTGAAGAGTAGTGGTGAGGCATCCCCCAAGGGGCTCTCCTTTGGGTAATGGAAGTCTCTGTGCTAGAATATCGAAACATCAGCCTCCACTACGGCTCCTGTTTTTTTCCATCTAGCTACCAGGTCTGATGCCTCTGCCATTCCCTAGCTCCAAGCCTCAATTTATTAATTGATAGTAATTTATTAATTTTAATTCATTAATTTTGTCATAGAGAAATACAAAAATAGAGAACACTTACAGCATCAGAAGACTTGAAAATCTTTTGCAATGCTACATTACCATTTCACAATTAAGGTGACAAAGCCTCAGGAAATGAAAAAAAAAAATGCAAGCTGACTAAGTGCTTAAAAATTATAACAAATGGCTCATATTTAATTAGGATTCTAGAACTAAAACCAAGGGAGAACAATGAGCTGACAAGGGAGCAAAACATCATAACTTTTAAGCTTGGTTTTTCTGGCTTTATTACCATTTAACCCTTTTTCCATTTATCTTGTTACTTTTCAGTTACATATGCTTTGTTACTGAATTTTCCAGGAGAACAATAAAGGAAGAGAAAGATGAGGTTTACAGAATTTACAAATTCTGAAAGCTTGGCGTGTCAAACAAAGCTATCCTAAAACCTTCAGTTCTGTAAATCTTGGGATTCAAGGCAGTCTTCTAGTATGTCTTGACAAATTAATCTTTTCAAGGGTTTATAATTTTTATCTTGGGTTTTTTTTTTTAAGAATTTGAAAAATCATTCATTAAGCATTAAGATAGTTTCATACAAAGCTTGACATTTAGTTATTTAGCTGCTCTTCATCTAATAAGACAAAGGGAAGAACCTTTAAAAATGTGTTTTTATTATTCCTCAGAGATGAAGTTGTTTTCCTTAACCTCTACAAACACTTAATGTTAACAACAAAAAGAAGGAATAATGTGAACTTCTGGGCTCTTGGAAGCCTTTAAAAAGTTTTTTTTTTCTGATCTTGAGACCAAAAAGTTGTCCTTAATGGTGAAGAAAGAGTTACAACCAGGCAAATGAAATCCTCACCCCTACCTCTTAAAAAAAAATCCGAAGCATTTTTTTCTCTACTTACTTCGTAAAGTGTTCTGTTGTAGATAAAATGTAATGTCTGTGTGTAGGAATTATGTTTTTATTTTTCTTGATAATGAAAACTTTAGCACAGTGAAACATAAGCTTATATTGTGACACATAACCAACTGCAAATCCACCATTTTCTGAGGAATGCTCTCCAGGGCTGGACTGTGCGTAGTAGAAATAAAGAGGGCCATCAGTCCTGTTAGGCCACTGGAGGGAAACGTTCCAAGCAACCTGGTCCTTAATAACCCCTCTGGTCTGGAAGAGCATCACATCTGTGGCTCTTCATGTTTCCATTTTAAAAGAGCTCAGCTAAATATGTAACCAGGATTAATTCATCCTGTGGATTTTATGACCTTTTGTGTACAGATGCTCCAAACGAAGATTAACTTCATTCAGAAATGTATTTTTCCTCTGCAAACAGTTAATGACCTCATGTTGCAAATAGTGAAACTCTACCTTTCCCTCTGGCTTGACTGGTTATCCCAGTCACATTATATTTATTCCCATAGTGAAGAAGGATGGAATGCACTAAGGATGTGCTTGCAATCAAAAAAATACAAATACAAATAAAATGTTGATGTATATTTTCACTTGAAATGATCTGAAGAAGGCATTAGTATTTGGCAAAAGCTCAGAAAAATGCAAATGACTCAGGGACATTTCTCTGAAGTCTTATTTAGGAAAATTTATTCTAGTATTTGCTCAGGTCTAACCTGATTCTCTACTTTTTTTCTTATTTTGCAGCAGGGTCTTAGCAAGAATACGAGTCCTAGATGACTAGAATGCCAACCTAGGAGTTTAAATCAAAGCTAGCAGCATTTTTGAAAAAAGAAATAGTACAGGGTACCTAAAGAAGCATTATATAACAGGCTTCTGGGAATTAGCTTCCTGAGACACGTATCATCATACGTGATGGTAGCTGAAGTTTGTGGATAAGCAGAAATTTGCAGCAAGCTTTCATTGGCAGACAGCTGAGGAAAACACAGCAGCACGCAGCCGGATGTCTGCGCAGAAGGAACCTGCCCATAGACGTTGAGCCCTTACTGCCAAAGTGGGATGATAGAACATTTCTCACACTTGCCCTTGGTCCACCGATTTACTTCAAGAAATATAAATAAAATTATGAATTCAATCTCTATAATCCTCTGGCCATTATGCTACAAATCCTTAAGTTACCTACCTACAGAGTTTATGAAAGGACCTCTGTGTTATCGTCAGCTTGGTGCATTGTCTAACTTACTGAGTGAAGGGCCTGACAGGTCAGGTAGGGCTGTTAGCAAGAAAGACTTAATGCAACTGCAAGGGTTATTCAAGTATTGTGTGGTCTCTTTGTGCCATGGAAGTTTTATTTTTTTTTCTTTATTGTCCACTGATTTTTCTCTAACTCAAAATTTTCTGCTTAGAGGATTTAGCTAAAAAATAGTTTGTTTCTTTCATGAGGAAGATGGTATCCCCTGGGTTTCTGGGAGCTTCACTGGGATTTTGGAGGATTTGTGATGTAAATGAAATAGGAATTAATTTTCTGCTGATTAGCAAAGGATGTGCAACATGCAGCTCAGTCCTGTAGTTGTTGAACAATTGTACTCCAATTGAAATCAATATGGATTTAGCCTAAACTGAGGACACAGATTTGGGTTCATCATCGTGTAACGCTAATTCATTTCCAAATCTATGCAACGATCAGCAAATCCAGTGGTTCTTGACTAATGTGGAAGTGGTGTTAAATCACAAGATTAGAATCAAATCTGTAGTTGACATTGGCTGGAGTCACGGGTTTTGGAGCTGACTTGTCAATTTTTAGGTGAAAGCAAAGTTGCATAGCAGTGGATACCACTGGGATAATATTGCAATTCTCTGTGCTCCACCTGAACACCAGTGGCAAAAGATCATGAGGTGTGGTGGCGATGGCACCTCACTGTTCTCTGTTCCCAGAGCCTAGTTTTTAGTGTGAATCAGAGCATCTGCAAGACTGCTGGTGTTGAGTTTAAACAACATTTAAGCACACATTGGTCTGTGGGCAATCAGGGATTACTGGACACAAAAGTTTCAGGTAGTCTTACTTCTTAGGCTGGAATGTTGCTGGCTACCTAGTGTCATTAGAGGTTTCTGTCAGACCAGGGAATTTCTCCAGTTCTAGGATTCTTGGGCTTTTGTAGATGCTTTGCTGCTAGTCTATTGTATGTTACACTTGCATCAAATAACTACAACTGCAGATCATAGCTGTGCTTTATGAAACACAGAGAAATTATATAATACCTTTTTATTGGCAATACAAAGCTAGCTATTAAAATTCAGTCATACAACATCCCAGGTGGTTGACTTTACCCTGCCAGTTTTATTGCTTTCCAATTAAGAGCATCCTGGATGTGGCACTGAGGTGATAAAGAGCCCGTTGTTGCTGCTTCAGGTTTTAAAGACAACTTATTTTGCTGTATTTCCTCATAAAAGCTAAAACATGATGAGTATATGTTGTGATGCATTTTCTAAAGACCAGTGTTACTTTCCCAATCTGTGGCCACAGACAGATTTTTACCAGATGATGTGTCAAGATGACGGACAGCTTATAGTTGGCCGCACAGCTCTTCAAAACACAAATGAGTGGTAGTCTCCCCAGGGCTCCCAGAGTAGGTTGCTCTTATTGCTGTAGGTCTATAGTCTGTGCCACATAGGTGGCCCAGGGCTTCCTGCTGGAAAGGGAAGACTCCTTCACCACCACAACCCCTGGCCAGGTGATTTTGGCACATGAAGTAACTACCCTGGAGTCAGCTAGGCTGTGCATGGTGTTTTACTGACATGTTCCATAGAAAAGGTACTGCAGCTACCCGAGACAGTGGTGAGCTGTCTGGTGGTTACAAGGTGGTGAGCTGCTCGCTGGAATTTGGCATCCCACCTCACTTGTTTGCCTGACGTGTACTTTTTCTCTGGGCTTGTGCAAAGTGAGCTAAGGGCTTGTGGGATGTGCTGGTCCCTGGTGCCGGTTCCTATTAGCTGAACCAGAGCCACCAGTTTACCTGCAAGGAGGATGAGACTGACAACGTCAGGAGCTTTTGCAGGCTGAGACTGAGCTGTTGTTTTCTTTAGCATGTGTTTCTCAGCTGGAGATGTTGGGCAGACCTTGAGGTTTTACATAGGCACAGATGAAATCGAAGCTATGTAATTAGTGAACAGCAAGTCCTGTCACACAGAGGAAGTGGAGGGGGGCCGGACAGGATTGGAGACTGTGTTTGGACTGATTGTTCTGGTTTCTTCCTCACTAGGACAAAGAAGTGAACCTGGAGCAGGTCCACAGACGCATGAACAGTTTAATTGATGAAGACATAGCCCACAAGCAAATCTCTCCAGCGTCCATTGAGATCTCAGCCTTGGAGATTGGTGGTATGCAGCCAACTCAGACCCTGGAGCCGGTGCGCGAATATCAGAACACACAACTTTCTGTGACCACCTTTTTACCAGAACAGACAACTCATGGTGCCAGCAGGACACTCACAGCTGCCTCTGGTAGCAACCTGCCGCTGCCCCTGAGCAGCTCAGCCACCATGCCCTCCATACAGTGTAAACACAGGTCGCCAAATGGAGGACTATTTCGTCAGAGTCCCGTGAAAACCCCAATCCCAATGTCCTTTCAGTCTGTGCCGGGGGGAGTCATTCCAGAAGCAATGGAGCCCTCGCATGGAACATCCATATGATGAAAACAAACAGTAAAACAACCAGCAGAGCTTTTTAATACAAAATTTAAAAGAAACAAAAAAAAACAAAACAAAACAAACTCTCACATTTTTCTTGTATATACCTGTAAATAATGAAAGAATGAAGTGGGGTAAAAGTGTATTTTGAATATTCCCAATTTTCGAAGTCAGTAAAAAACAAAACAAAAACAAACAAAAATGTATGAATGACTTTGTAAATTTTGTTCTATATGAATAAAAAGGCAAACTACTTGTGATCGTTCTCAAGTGCCAAAGAAGACCAGTTACTGGGACTGAGGGCCGTATTTTTTTTTTCCCGTGGATTTCAACACTTATTCTTTTACTGTTCTTTTTTTTTTCTTTTTTAAGAGCAAAAAAAATTATCTGTTTCTTGCTAGAAAAGTTCACCATGCTCAGATCTCTCCTTTCCCCAGAACCCTGTTTTATAGTCAAGATGGCAATTCACTTGGAGAATTTTACAGCCGGTATTAGCATAGCAGTAACAAATGTTTTAAACATGAATTATAACTAAAATCCAACAAACAATAAACAGAGAAAAAAGAGAACTTTTTCCTTCTAACAGGGATTTAAACTTCCATGCAGTTTCTAAGTTTAAGCACAGGATTATTGAATTGTGTTTTTAAATGTCTGCTGCGCTGTGTGGCTCTTTTTATTTAACCTTCTGAATTTTGTTATATATATAATATATATTATATATATGACCTATATATTATATATATAAATGCTTTGATAAACAACAAGTTTTATGTTAAGGGGAAAGCTTTTAAGAAAAACTGATCAGCTCCTTTTTGTGTCTTGTGTACACAACTGAAAATGGGGAGGAAGCAAGGGCTGAAAGGAGAGAGACAAGGAAGAGCTTTAACAGGCAGGAGATAATGGTGTTGCAGTGACTCTGCCCTCTGGTCCCATCTCTTTCTTTAAGATTTCAAAGAATTTGATGCATAATGGATGCAACATTCTCTATTGAAGTCGTATCTCTGAATGACAAGGCTAAGCTCATGACTGTAAGCACAGCTCTGCTTTTTTTTCCCATTGATTTTATAAAGAGAAACATTTTAATGGCCATGTCTATAATCTTGGTAGAAATGGCTGTAAAATGCCTTTTTTTTTTTTTTGTCTGTGAAACACAATCAGAGGACAAAGGTAGAGCAACACATATAGCAAATTTAATGTCTCATTCTACAAATACTACCAATGCAATTTCATATGACAAGAAAATCAAAACCAAACCAAACCACATTGTTTCCTTCCCAAATAGTAGTTCAAATGCCCAGGATAACTGATCCTTCCCCCACTCCCCTGTTGCTAATGAACCATCACTATTTTTCAGAATTGGGATAATTTAGTGTCTTCTCAAATGTATCCCTATAGCTAGGTTGTAATTTCCTTTTGTAGCCAGATTTCTTCACTTAATAGAACACTGCTGTTTGGAAAAGGCTGTAGGTCTCGGTGCAGCAAAATCTCTGCCTACATTAAAGTGAACAATTATGTTTGAACAGAGGTAAAAATGCATTCACATCCCAAGAAAGTCAGCAGGCAATCTGGGTCAGGTTTTGGGATAAATAAACATTCAATTGATGGCTCCTAATTTGGTTTGCATAATTATGCAACACGTATATTTATGAGACAATAAAAGTCCCCAAATTTTTACATTTCTAGTTTAAGTGGTAGGGAAGAAAAGTCAAACTGTGATGCAAAACCAGCCTAATGAAAGAGCAAACTCAGCAGACTACTTTTTAAATGAGGAATATTGATGGTGAGCTTACAGGAGTAGTCTTGCAGGGATTAATTTGTCTCTGTTGTCAAGCTGGTTCCTTGTGAAGACAGTGTGATTTTGTATCACAGATTGCACTGTTTGCTTCAAACTAATTAAAAATGAATAATGCTGTAGTCAGCTGACTAGATTTATCATATTTAGAGACTTGGCCCACAGAAGCTTGGGATTTTTTTCTTTCTTCTTTCGTCATATTCTTTCTTATCATTATCTTAACAAACCTGTGGCCACAGGAGAAAATAGACGCTTCTTCCCATGATTTTTTCCCACCTTCCATGAATACACTAATTAGTTATGGCAGGAATAGCTGCACAAAAAGACTATGCACGCCTAGATATCTGTGAAGACACTTAGGAGAAAGTGTGCAAATATTTGCGTTGGAAAAATCCCTCATTTTTATTACCAGTTTAAGATTTTAGCAGCTGCAGAGGAATATGCTCCAGAAGGAGAGGTGGAAGGAGATGTTTGTGTCGCTACAAGGGTGCAATCTGCAAGCTAGGGCTTGGCTGGAGCGAGGACTCCCTCCCTGGCAGTACTGGAGTGAGAAAGCCCTTGCCCCTCGTCCTGAGCATCTTGCAGAGCACAGGTGGGTGAGCAGCTCACTCGGCCACCTTGGCAGCATGAGGCAATTGCCCAGCCGTGTTCTCTCTTCTGGACGGTGAAAAGGTGTGGTGAGCTGCTGGTGCACGAAGGCATAGCCCCTTCTGCCAGCTCTGCACCACTGTTGTAGCAAACAAGCTTGTCAGAGGTCATTTGAGCAGCTCCCTTGTCATTTCCCCGCAAAGCATACTATTTATTTGCTGCAAAAAGCTCAGAGAAGGAGATTGAACCTCCTTTTACTGAGGCATCATTGCTTTCACAAAACATACTAGATCCTTTTTTATTATAGTCTAAAGCCCCGTATTGAATAATTTAATCTGGAGCGCATTTGTGGAATAAATTGTGAATACAGTATATTTTGGGGATTAACATTCTCCATTTTCAGTGTTTTCCTCCTGGCTTAGCGTTGCCATGTGCTGTAAAGTTTGGAAGAGTGGTTTAATTTATAAACAATGTTGGCTCTCACTGATTCTTATTCATAGAATATCACTTTCTTGTTTGTGTGCTCTACAGGACTACATCTAAGATGATGAGGATCTTGAAGAATCAAATCACACAATCCCCTTTCAGAAAAGTATTTAAGCATTTGTGTAAGCCCTATAGGAAGCAGCTGCTTTATGCACAGGCTTAAGTGCTTTGCTGATTAATGATGGAATTAAAATACGTTTCTCAAATGAAATGTATGGCTAATTTTGATCAGATGAGTGAGCTCCCCAAGCTCCCTGGGACTATTCAGTTTTTAAAGTTAACCATCTTTAGTGCTTTGCTGCACCAGGATCTATGCTGTAAAAGCAGGAATCCACAACAGATCTGTCACTATCTAGTAATTATTTGTTTATAGAAAAGTTAGCAAGTCATAGCTTGAGCCTGTCAACCATGACAGGAAGCTGTTAAATCTTTCATGTGACGGTGGTTTGGTTTTAGATTATTTAAGCAAATCACAAGGTTCTCCTTGAACATAAACAATGTTTCTTTCCCCATAACTTTCAGTTTTCAAAGTAAATGCAGAATGTATGATTTCCATATCCTGTCTCCTGTTTTATATTTATATCTTCATTTTGACAGATCAAAGCATTCACTTTCTGTGTAATATGTATTCACTGCACACTCATGCATATATATATCCATGCACAGTTACTCACAGAAGAAATGAGAAATACCATTTCCATGTGATGTAAATGAGTGTAAGCTCAAGGCTCTCACAGAGCTCTGCTTCTTTACACCACCTGCAGATTTGACCCTTCACTTTTAATATCTGGCAAGTTGAAGTAGAAAAACCTGCAGAAATTCCTGAAAACTTTGAAGACAAAACTGTGCCCTTGATTTTAAAGTAGAACTTCCCCTGAGTGTGCTTGAAAAAGAGAATAATGTATGATCCCAAATGTTCCTGCTCCTCCAGGATGTTTACATTGCAAAGGTGGTTGTACATGAAATGGAAATCGAGTGCCTATACCTTCCTTTTATCGTGCTCTTTTGCTGATGAACTTTTGCGAAAGTGACATCTGTGGCACAGCACTTGTAGTGCGTCTTGTTCTATCGATCCATTAGTTTAGAAATTATTTTCATACAAAAATGTGACTCTGTTTCTTCTATTTGCTTGCAATCCACAGGCAATCTGCTTGCAATCTGAAGAATGCATTGCTCTTAGTATGTCATGTTTTCCTATTGCAATGGAAAAAAGAGTAATTGTGCTTTTTAATTTCAGAGTTGAAACCTGATAGAACATTTTTATGCTGAGTTACAACTACATGTGTGCAATATTTGTCTTGCAAAGTGAAATTCCCAATATCTGCCTTGCTTTGATAACCATTGCTGCACTGTAGATGAAGTCTCAGCAAAACAAAGCACTTTCTCTTAGTCTGCTGATAGAATAAAACACTTAAACCTGGGTTCTCACCTGTGTAAATCAGCATCCTTGCAGTTAAAGGGACAAGCATACTGAGTTTCAGTAGGTGAAGATTTGGTTTTTATTATTGAGCTTGAGAGCACTGCTTTCCATAAACTTGTATTCAACTATAGCTCTGAAAAGGAAAATATTTTGAGAGCCTCAAAGATGAACCTGAAACAGGAACATTTATTACTATTTTGAGCATTTAATATGGATTTAAGTTTAAACTGTATGCTGAAATAGCTTAGAGAAATTTCTTAAAATCTGTTCAAATTTAGGTATGCCTCCTGTAAGAAGGGTTAAAAACTGTTGGCTTGGTGGCAAGTGGAATGTTCCTTTCAGAGAAAGTCGTGGTACTGGGGCAGTACAGCAACCACAGTGCTCAGACCTTTTTATTCTATTTTATTTTGCTTTACTGACTTGAACTTATGTTGTGAGCAGCCAAACACAACACATTTGGGGGACCCTGTTGGAAATTTTACAAAGAATCCACGTCCTTTGGCAACCCTGGGAAAGGCAAGGAGAAAGTTAGAAGAAAACTCTGAAGAGAAGCAAAGTTAAAGGTAAAAATGAACACATGGCGAAGGGGGAGGGAGAAAAGGGTGGTTACAACTCATATGTCTAGCAAAGCTGTGTTACTTGTATGAGAAGCCTAGATTCCATCATACAAGCAATTGCCTCAGTTAATTATTATTTTTTCTTGATTTTTAGGAAACAAATAAAAACAGCATTTGTTCTACCATAAACAAACAGTTGTTATGTTATTTAAGAGTTGGAATTATTTGTTTGGTGGTGCTGGTTTACTGGCTTGATTCTCACTCAGCTGGGGAAGATCAGCTTCAATCAGTGATTTGCACCTACACCAGCTGTGGGCTTCGTGCTGGATGACACTCCCAGTGGCTGTTGTGGTCTGCAGCTGGGAAAAATCAGCCTCACCCAGCTACCCAGAAACCTCTGACTTCCCTGGGCTGGGGTAAGAGCCAAGGCTTGGGCAGCATTAGCTGTATGTGTCTCTGGGTTTTTGAGGGTGCTGCTTTGTTAATGTTCGTATGGGAGGGAAGCGGCACTGAAACGTGGCCTCTCCAAGCTTGCAAGGTAACTAATAACAGAAGCAAGTAATGTGTAAGGCTTCAGTCTTTTACTGAGTTCTGTTTTCTCTTAAGTTTACTGTCAGGTTTGTTAGAGGGATTTTTTTATTTTTTTTTTAAACTCTTACAGGGTACTACTTAAATTAGTTTACTCTTTTTTTTCCTGTTTAAATTTATATTAGTTAATTTGCATGGAAATCAACTAATGCTTCATATCATGTTGTAGTGGAGCACCACCATAAGGAAGTTGCTTTGTCTTTTTAAATTGTTTTTCTTGTAAGTCTGATTGGAAGAGGTCTCATCTCTCAGTAACTGTTTGGTTCTTTTGTTACAGTTATAAAGCTCTGTAGTTTTGAGTGTGTCAATGTTTCTATCTGTTTTGGTTGCTGTATAACATAAGGGGGGGAAAATAAGTCCTCACAATTGTTTATAGGCACAGATATGGGAAGTAGCAGGGTAGCCAAAAAACTTGAACAAGAAAGAAAAAAAAAAAAAATGTTTGCACATCTTGCCAAAGCTTCACTTGCTTGGGTGATTGGCTGGGACAGCAAATGATTTCTGAATTATATATTATGTGTGACTGTACGGTAGATATCATCTGAAATGTTTCTAGGTGGGAAACCGCACATTGCAGCTCAGCATGCCCCCAGATTGTTTTCAACATAAAGAATGCTTTTTTTGTTATTGATTGTTTTGTTTTAATGTCGTAACTGAAGCTGTATGTGAAGGGATGTGGAACTAGAAGCTTTAAAAAAGCTTTAGTTAATTATTGGACTGCTTTTAGACTCTAATTCTAAAAAGTCACTCATTTATTAAAGGAAATGTCTTTGAGATTTTCTATATTTCAGTCTTTATTAATTTCTTCCCCTCTTGTAAAATGTGTGCATTTTTTTTTTTTCTGATGGAATTATTTTCAAAGTGGTTAAGTATAGCACAAAGGAGCCTGGAACTTCAGGTGAGAATTGCAGCTAAAAGAGCAAAAGAGCATACCACCATGACAGTGAACTGTGAGGAAGAGAGATTCCAGATTTATGTATTTTTTTTTTCTGTATATCAGCAGAAAAAACTTTAATGTACTTCTTACATGATTTATATTGAATCAATCCCATCAAATTAAATACTTAAATAAGTAAAGTATTCCAGCCCACTAAAGTGCTGAAATGCATATTTGCAAATAAATTTAAGTAGACACTGGGAATTTTTCCCTGTCTTATATAGAAACCATGATTTGATCTGCTGAAATGGGTATACTTATTGGTTAAAGATCTAAAGAACGTAACTCAAGCATTTGGTAGCGCTGTCCTGCACCTAGGGTCATCGTGCCAAGTGCTCCTGATGTGGTGTAGCTTCCCGTAGCCATCAGTAGCTACACCAGCAGCACAGGGAAATGGGCATGAGATGAAGTTTGAGAACTGCTTCTTTATACTGAGACAGAGAGTTCTTACCCATAAATAAATCTGTGATAACACTTGGTGAAAATCTTTATCTGCAGTTGCAGACCCACTTTCATCGTCACACATTCGTAAGGATCCCAGAGGACTGAGCTTGGCAGAAGGGACAGGCGCGTCCTGCTCTGGGTGTGTCCAGAGCGCTATGTTGTGGGTGTATCCGGAGGGATGTGTCCATGTGCGCTGTGTTGTGGGGTTTGCCTGCCCATCAGAGTGCTGCTTTCCATCGGCTGTGCTGCTGCTGATTGTTGGATAGCGTGTGTCAGGGAAAACACCTGGGAAGTGCTGGGTGTAGATGGGTATAGCACTTACAGGCTGTTGCAAATAAGTAGCTCCTGCATTTCAGCTGTCATTTAAAAGCGGGCCAGGAAAATACATTGCAATATTTTTCTTGGTTCTAAAGCCAGCTTGAATTCTGGTGAGAACCAATTTTTGGGAGGGTGCTTTGAGGGTTTATGAAAGCTTTCAGCTTCCAGTATGGCAACCACTAAGGTGGCAATAGAGCCCACAACCTAGCATGCACCCTGTAGGGACCCTGAGATGATGGCAAAGTGAGGATGGAGTGAGGCATTTGGCAGCGTTTGCTGTGAGCTTGCCAGAGAGATCGGGCCTGCTGCGGTGGTGGTGGAGGAGCACAGGAGAGGTCTAGAGCAGCTGTGGGAAGGTGAGTTGCTGGGGTAGGGGTATGTAAGTGTATCCCCGAGTGCAGGGATAGTAGCTGAGGATGCAGAGGTCTCTGGAGAGGAGGGTTGATGGTGTAAGCAGGGAGTGGGGTGGGAATTACCTGTCAGCAAGGTTTGGTGAGGCTTGGAAATAAAATGAGAAAAATGCTGTACCATAATATGACTACCCACCAGGGTGTGAACCGTGGACAGGGAGGTTGCTGGATGCCACTGGCATTATTTACATAAACATTTCCTAAAATCCATGTGATACTAAATAGGGAAACTTGGGTCAGACTGATCCCAGCGTGTGGAGAGAACCAATAGCAGTATTGGGCGGTGCAGGTGGGGCTGTGAGTTCCTGGTCTAAGTCTGTGCTGTTTGATTTCCCCTCCTGTTCTGTGTTCTGGCTCACTTGTCTCTTCTGGGCTGTGATTGTTTGTGCAACGTTTACCCAACTCTTTGACAGGATGAATGTGCTTTTACCACACAAGAACAGTTTCCTCTTGTGTATTTGCATTCCTGGCTTTGTCTTGTCGTTCATGTCAAAATGTCAAGCAGAGCAACATATGCTTTCAAGTGGAGTTTCTGCAAACCATTTGGGTCAATAAGGACTGTCTGTCTGCATATTTGTAATATCTGCCATGGAGGAATATGAAGTGCTATCAATTCAGTGGCTTAGTAAACCATATTTTACTCCAGACTGTGGCTTGTTTACATTCGGTGACAGGAAAAAATTGGTGCTCTGGGCACTGCAGAGGTCTATTGTAAAGCAAGTCTTGCTTTTTGGAAAGTAGATGTCTCATTTTTTTTTGCGTGCAGAAAACACATGCCATCCTGACAGGTTGGGGTATGAATCCATAGACGTGTCACTTCGAGCTCCTGACAACTCAATGCAGCTGCTGATCATCCTTGGTCTGCTCCAAAGGCTGGTGCAGGCAGTAATTTTGATTATTCTGAGACAGCATCTGAAAAACTGCTAGGAAGTCGGGAGGAGAAGCCAGCTGCCTGTGGACAGCAAGAGGGGTTTGGTGTGAGGTGGGAGTAGTGTCTGGACATGGTTCGTGGAGGTAGTGAAGACTCAGACTCCTCCGTGCTCTGCTTGGTGGGATTTGGAGGATGAGGTGCATGTCTAAGGGCTGAAGGATCAGCTAGACAATGGTGGTGGAGGGCAGTGATTGGAGAGAGATTTTTTTTTTTTTTTAAGTGAGAGACAGTTCCAGAGTGTGAGGCAAGTTAGCAGCTCGCTTGACCCCGGAGCAAAGCTCTTGATGTGATGTGGGTACATTGCCATGAGAAGCCGTGAGGTTGCAAAGGAAGGATCCTACAGTGCCAGCGTGGATATTAAACAGTTGGGCAAGTACCAGGCCTTTGGTTATGAAGCCTGCTCAGTTCCACAGTTTGAAGTGCCATGAAAAGTGTACTAAACCTTTTATTAAGAACTCAAACAGCAGACAGTGAAAGCATGCAAAATGTAAAGTGTTGAATGAGGCCGTAAATTTAATTATTCTTCATCACTTAATCCCTTTACCTGTGTGGATTGTTAAAGGGAAACCCTTCTCCGCTGTTCGGTGAGGAATTGCAGGAGACAGCAGCAGCAGCAGCAGCCCTTTGGGAGGGGAGCCAGGGAAAGCTACTGCGCCTAGGTGGAGGCAGCTTCTCTGAGAGGCAGGCTTGAGCTTCAGCAGCAGGACGAATGCATGAGGAGAGAGTGATGGAGGAGGCAAACTGGGTCAGCAGCGCAGTGGCCCTGGCTTGCCAATTCGGTGTGGGTGGAATGGGGCACAAGGCGTGGTGCCAGCACCCAAAAACTATCCTCTTTTGAACTGACGGAGATCCAGGGGTGCAGTTTTATCTGAAGGTGAAGAATGGAAAGTAGTTCTGCTACAACGTTCGGGCTGTGTCAGCAGCGTACGCCCGCTGGGGTTAGGCTGGTGCCTTGAGCAGGTCAGCAGGAGCGGGCTTGGCGCCAGCTGCTTCGGGGGTGGCGGCGGGTTTCCTTCAGTGGTTGTGACTTTGTCTTTCTAGCTTGATCATAAACTCTTATATAAAAGTATTAAGAAGAGGAGATAGGCTTTACTGAGATATATATGTTTAATTTAAGGGAAAACTCTAGCTCTTTCCTCACCAATAAAGTGCTTATTTTCTCAGAGACAAAAGCTTCTGTATATGTGGGATTTGATGAGTAGATGAGATAATGTATTAAGGAGAAAAAAAAAAATCAAAAAGCCCTACTCTAAAGTTTCTGATGTTTGTGGAGTTTGGTTTTTTTTGAGTTTGTACATAGTGTTTAAAATTTTCTTGAGTTGAATTTTGATCAAAGCTTACACTGAAACTAAGGGTCTATAATTCATCTGGTTGGGAAATTGATAGGATTTGGTGTTTAAATTAGCTGGTCAGTATTACACAAAAACCAGCAAAAGTCGAAATAACTCCTCAGTGAGTTGCAAATTAAAAGTCTTTATCATTATTAAAGACAGAAGCATTAAAACTGCATTTTGCTTTTGTTTTTAAAAGTAGTAATTAATTGGAAATAATTAGCATTAAATTACTTACCTGGCTTTAGTTATGATGGGTTGATTAAGTCATTATTGAGAGATTGAATGGTGGCACATGTTGATTATGTTTAGATGTCATTTGTCTTTGTTTTTTCAAGCACTAGAAAGAAATAGCTCAAGTCTTCTGACAACCAACAAAAAAAAAAGGTAAAAGTTGACGCTATGATTTAGTCTAAGACATTTAAAGTTCCCAAACTATTAAATTTCAGCGGGGCTTATAAGCTTAACTCCATAGAACCCCTTTGATAGTCCCTGATCAAAGCGGAAGTTCTCTCGCCATTATTTTGTGCGTGTCATGTCAGATACACGGATTGAGATTTCAAAGCTATTTCACTATTTTGGACGATTAATTCAAACCCATACCCTAATATTTGTGGAAGCTTTTAGATTTTTTTTTTGTTTGTTGTTTTTCTTTTTTTACTTTGATCGGTTTTGAAACTTTCATTATTTTTAATATGTTTCCATCTTAATAATTGAAAAACTTAAGACAACAAGTTTTGCATTCTTCTGCCAGAAGAAGAAAATACTGAAAAGAAGACTTTAAATTGCAGGTTTTAACCAAGACATCCAAAGCACCTGCCATTTTCTCGTGCTTGTGGGCAGAGCCTCATACTGTGAGGTCTTTGGTCATCTGCTGGCATCCTCTCTGTTGTGGTCCTACAGATAGATGTGTATTTGTGGAATTCTGGTGATGTAAAAGGTTTCAGATTAATCAAATCTTCAAATACTTCGTGTTTACTTACGCTGGGCTTCTATTAGATATCCTGTATAACCCACCTTTGTTGGTCATACAGACTTCGAGTCTCAAGAAAAGATCCAACAATTCAAAAATAAAAACAATATAGAGGTTGTTCAACACTGTAAACAGATGTTACTTCACTCCTAATGTTGCATATAGAGAGAAAGTATATTTCAAGGACTATTAATGCAGAGACCATTAAATAAACTGCAAGTAACTTTTGCTTATCTTCTATTATTGTTAATGTTGTTTTTATTTTTCAGTATTCTTTGGTTAATTTAGTTCAGTAATTCATGCAGCATCTGCTATCATATATATATATTTTTAAAAACATGATGTTTGTTAGCATGTAAAACACAAAGGCAATGTTACCTCTTGCGATAGGAGTAGGAAGGAATATTTACTTTTATCTGTATTTGCTGTGTTACAGCTCTCGTATTCAAAGTGCAATAGTTTGATTCACTTACACAAGATAATTCTTTGTGCTTTTAATCTGGCTGAAAAACTGAAAGCATTTTTGAGGAACTGGGCACAAAACAGGGTACTTCTACCTGCCTGAAAACCTTGAAATTGAAATATTTTGCTATTCTGTTTAGATTTTTTTTTTTCTTTTTTTTTGTAATGTGTGTTTGAAATGTCTTTTGTTGTTCTTGGAGAAGAAGAGACAAAATGAGTAATGTTTCCCTGACTTTCCCTTGCATGTTTACCTTTAAAGTTGCTGTGATACATGGGGCATATGTAGGTTTTCCGGGGGATGTGTTTGTATGCGTTGGGGTTTGTTGTTGTTTGTTTGTAGGTTTTGTGGTTTTTGTTGAAGAAGAATAATATCCCAAAGAAAGCGCTCCCAAGGTTTCAGCCTTAACACCATGGAATTATTTTGCTGTTTAGCAGAATCTTGTATTTCTAGCTGTCATCCTAATGGAAAAATAGTAATCTGTTCTTCTAACTCAAACTTCCTAGAAAACAAAATATTTGATCTATTGCTGTGGCTCGTGTAAATAAGGATAATTTTCTATGAAATGTGATCTATCACATAGTGTCTAATTATGTCAACCTCAAGGCTTGACCCCTCTTCACTCTGACAGGCACCACTAGCAGTTTTCTCAGACTTCCAAACCAGAATAAAAAGCCCCATCTGGTTATAATTGAAGGAATAGTAAAGCAGTGGGAAGGAGAAGCATTCAACTCATCCCAGTGCGATGGTGTACTGTATTCCTACACATCATGACTTCTTACCGAGGTTGCAGGTGGATAATGACTTTTTTTTTTTTGTAAGCAAGATCAGCTGGAGGTCTGCCTTATTGCACCAGGAAGATAAGTTTTTTTAAGTAGGTGTCTTGTTGTCTCCTTCCCACATTCTTCAACAGTCCCAACTGCAGATGTACAGGTCAGCTTATCAATGCTTTCTAAGTGCTCCTTGCTCCCCCTTTTGGGAATTGCCTATGTGAAAACTCCTTTCCTTCCCAAAGGAGTGGTCGACTCTGCATTTGACATGGCTCATGTATTTCCTCCACTAGACTTGCCTATTTTTTCATGGATTGCCTTGGGAACTTAGGAATAGCTGTCTTCTTACTGCCTCATGTATGCTCATGCATCTGAGGGAGAGGAAAAAAAGGAGGGTGTGGAAATCAGCAGACAATGAAAAGTAAAATCCTTTTTTAAAATCCAAATTCCTATGTCTGAGAGAAAATTCTGTTTAGCCAGTATGCAAGGGACAAAGTTTCAAATCTTTACAATATATTACCAATTTCATGTTAAAATAATCACCAGTGTGAGCAAGATTTCTCAGCCTGGCCTGTATTTATCCTTGAGGTTGGCTTTGTCACCTGCTGTCCCAGCTGCTTGCCTGTATTTCCCCATAGCCTAGCTCCTCTACTCTTGGTATATAATTTCCTCTGCTTTTTAGATTTTATTGTAGGCAATTATAAGATGTGACTTCGTTCACAGATTGAGTACAGGTCTCTGTTAGCAAGTACACAGGCAGCATAACTCAGGCTTGTTTGCACATGTTAATTTGTTTTATACTGGGTAGCTCAATTTGCATGTGTGAAATGCCAAAGTTTTAGTTGTGTGACCTTTTTAATTGTTTGGCTTTTACATGTAAATTTAGTTCTGTGTCAGCCAAATACTACCTTAATTAGAAAACAAAATATGCAGCCTGGCACCTAATGTTTCCATTAGCTTGTTGAAGTAGTCTGCGGACTTGGAGCTGGGCCAGACAGTTTATTCCGAGTGTATTTTTAATTGGATTATTGGTATGTAATAATTGATGTATTACTGATCCATTATTAAAATATAGATGTGTTCTGACACATCTCAGTGAAGTTTAACTGAAATATTTACTCCTATAGAGCAGTATAAGCCTCTCTTAAGAATAAAAACCAAGTAGTTTGATATATTTAATATATACCTCCCTCTGTCAAAAATAGATTAATCTTTTGCTGATGTTTAAGATGTCTTTGAGCTTTTTTTTTCCTGTATAAAGCAAGCTAGTTTTCTCCAAACCTTCAGAATGCATATCCCCATTTTTTTTTAAGTAGGAAACTGAAATAAGGCCTTTTTTTTTTTTGTTAGAATACTAGG
>WHYT01017789.1:76116-109590 GCA_009806455.1 Tetrax tetrax | reverse complement strand
TTTTTTTTTTTTTTTTTTTTTAAATACACCTTTATTATGTCAACTGGATCATCCTTTGTGACCCTTTCAAAAGGAGAATAGATTTAAGAAGCCTGGCTTTTCCCTTCTGAACAAGCACAGTAGTTAGTGTGGGGCTCTTTGTCTGTCCCCCTGCCCACCACCACCCCTGCACACATCTGTTCTTGTATAAACCTTGCTGCATGGGCTGTGTGTGGTGATTTGGGAGGAGGGGACTAGAAAATGAGCAAGACCTGAGTGTTGCCCTGCTCAGCTATGGCTTCCCTGGCAGCTTGCAGCGGGGTTGCTGCCTCTGAGACCCCTTGGGTGCCCGTAGAGCTGTGTGTCCAAGAGCATGCAGAGGGGCTGGGCTGCTGATTCTGCTCCTGCCCTGGCACAGCCCAATCCCATAGGAGCTGCACCAGCTCCTGTTCACCTCTGTTGTGACGTTACGTCCTCCTGGACGTGCCTGTCTCTGGTCAGCTTGGTAATTCATAACTCAAGGGCCTGAAGTCTGTGCAGAAAGCTGCTGGTGAAGCTTAAATGAATCAAACAAAAATATTGGATGGGGTCCTCCGTACTCAATCCAGCTGTACATCACTATGAGTCCATCACTTTACTCTCAGCCTTCTCCTGGCCATAGATGTCTCCCACCCCACAAAGCCTCTGCCCGTGTTCCGTTACCATCCTTTGAACCAACTGTGTTAGTGGATGTTTTGGAGGTTTCTGGTCCAAAGGACTTGCTAGCTCAGACCCAAGCCAGTCTCTCTGTGAGAGGCAGCTTTTCACTGAAATCTGTGTTCTTGTCGGAAGGATGTAATCATGCCCTGTCACTCAGAGCTGCTCTGTATTTTGGAGAGAGTAATGACGTTTCACCACATTTCTATTCTTGAGTGATGTGCTGATTTTTTTTTTTTTTTTCAGTGAAATTCATGATAAACCTAAAACTGTTTGAAATAGGCATTGGTTTCCAGTAACTGTTACTTGCCCAGACAGAATTGGATGGATTTGTGCTGGTGGTGTCAGTGTTCTTAGCAAGCAGCTGTGTAAATGTGCCAGCCTAGTTAAAGCCCTTACAGCAGACTTTGATAGCTCTTTTTCCAAAGAGGTGAGATGTGTGTGTGCTAAAGCCTGGAGCCCAAGGGAACAGTGGTGTTGTGGTGCTCTCTCCTCTGCAGTATTTAAACCCCAAACCAAAGTCGGAAAGTTTGGTTTGCAGAACTTTGAGCTAGAGATCAGCCTACACAATTGGTAAGAAAATGGATTTGTTTTGCATTACTTCAGTGACTGTTATGTCACTGAAGTGACATATGTTGATGTGACTGTTATGTTGATGTTTATCTGTATGCTTTGAAAAAGAAAGGGAGGGGAAGGAACCTGCTGATTTACTGCTAGATGGGTGCAAGGGTCATGACCCTTTTGTGTCCCTGTGAGTTTCCAGCTGGGATCTGAACCACACCTCTCTTTGAATTGCTGAGTGGCCAAGGGTACAGAGACAGAGAAAATGGCATGCAGCCTGTCTGTCCTTTCTGATCATCTTGTGGAAGGAATTTTTGTCCGATGCTGCTGAAAATTTGAGAAGGCTGGAAAGTGGTGTCCTTTTGGGCAGCATAGATTTGAAGCTTCTTCCCCTTCCTACCTTGCATGTCTTGCAAACTTTTTAGCTGTTGACACCAACTATGTGTCTAATCCTTTGACATTTTCTTTGCTACTCTGAAATCTTAAATGATTTGTGGGTTTAGGGTAAAACCTTTGTTTCCAGTTCCTAGGTAAAATATTATTTGTACAAGTATCTCATCAGAAGAATTAAGCCCCTTTTCCTTCATAACACCAATTGCTGAAGACTCACTGCACCTGCTTGCAAAGCAGTGTTTCTGACAGAAGGAAGACGAGACATTTTTAGTCAAATAGAATGACAAGTTCATTCCAGAATATCGAGAAATTATCCTCTGCAGTATTGCTTCTCTTGCTTACCAAAGTCACAAGATCCTTCCAGTTTGAGGTGTATCTAAAATGCCTACCCTGCTGTAAAGGTTAATGGTGGAGGAGTTGGAGTTGGGGGCCATCTCCCACTCAGAACAAAACACCAAAATACCACCTCCCTAGTTTGCTAAACTCTGTAACTTTCTTGGCCAGGATAAAGAGTCATTGCCTCATCTGCCACTTGATTTGACTCTGGTTTCCTTCAGCTGGAAATAGTCCATAGCTGTTGCCTGCTCTGTCCCAGTGCAGCTCTCTGAAAGCTGAAGCTGTCTGCCTGTACACTGAGCAGCCATGGGTACACACTACTCGGTCGCATCTCAACGCAAGAAACCTTTTTCCTGTTTGACGTGACAGGTCAGTTGCTGTCACTGTGGTTCTTGCAATCAGAATAATAATTTTGGGTGTCACAATTAGGATATGGCGAACATGATCCTCCTCGTTGCTACTATGTCACCATGGAAGCTGACTGTTGATGGAGAGAGATAGATATCTGTCTATATATTTAATATATAGATAGATAGATGTTTGGAGAAATCTCACTGAACAGATTTCCATGTTGACTGTGAAATCTGGGCTTTTATAGAATTCAGAGCCACAATTGGGGTACCCCACAATTGGGGTAGGAAGTGTGAGAAAATACAACCATCCCTAGCATACTGATAGCCAGTGCAGTATTCTGATTTATCATGGTTCTTAAAAATGTAAAAGCCTATTTCTCTGTAGAAGGAGCAAAAATGCCCTGGAGGGACAAATAGGTTTTTTTTTCTTTTACCTCAGAAAGTGAAAGAATGAAAGTGTACCTGAGGTAGCTTTTGTCCACCTATGCCATGGATTTGCATATTCCTTTATCTGTAGGTAGTGCCAATGGTCAATTTGAATCCTAGGTCATTTAAGAGTAATGAAAGCCTCGTCAGCAATCTCTCTAATTCAGCTTGGTATTTCTGGAGGGAATTATCTTTTTGCAAGAAACTTGTTTCCTGGAGAAGGGAGCAATTAATACCTAATACTCTGCTTATATTCTCAGATACTAATATTCTTATTATAACATTGCACAAGCAATTTAGGATTAAAAAAGAAAAAATCACACCAGAATAATGCAGAAGAACAGATACAGTCAGTATTGTGTAAGGCCACCAGCATGTTTGGGAAACTTATGGGCAAAAGACAGAATGGCTTTATTTTCTGGAGAAAAATTTATCAACTCTTTGCCTTTATCAATCGCTAATTTCCTCTGGAAGAAAAGAGTCCCAACAATCTTGCAGCTTCTATGCCTGTTCTTCAGCCAGAATTTACAGTCCTTGGTAGACTCCCAGTACCAGTGTGATGTTTCTTAAATGAATCTTAAAGGGCTTATTTCCTTAGTTATATTCCCATTTTATTTAATTACCCTTCCTGAAGAGAAGCCATTCTATTTTATGTTTAACGCTGCTGTCTGCAAGGGAAGTGAGAGGTAGATGGAGCTGGTAAAAATCTATTGCAATGAAGCTTTTTTTTTTTTGTGACAGTAATGAAGCTGTGACCATACCACAATGATATCTGGAAAATACATTACTCCAGCATTGTTTTGTTTTATTGTTGTTTGATTTCAAGCAAGGCATTTTATAAAAAATATTTCTTTAACATATTTTTTATTTTTAGAAAGTAATGCTTTTTTTTTTTTTAAGGTTATGCTTGCTGCAAAATTTCATCTGGTTCCAACTCCTTTGTCTGAAAAGCTTGAAATTACATCAGTTTAGCTGAAATAAATCTTTCCATGAATCCGAAGGGGAAATTAGTGTTTGCTCCAAGAGAGACTGTTTTTAACCTTTTATTGCCAGTAAACGGCCTGGTTAAAGGGGGAGATAACTGATCTTTGAGGTGCATCACCTCCAGGTCCCTTAGACACAGACCACTCCGAATGGGGGCTCATTGTGAGAGGAAGGGTGAGGGAAAGCAGAAGGCTTTCTTGCTTTTTCTGAAATGCCCCATTATTACTCTTGCAACTGTTTTGTCTGCCTTTCCCTAAGGTAGTAGCTTAGAAGTATTGGTCAGAAGTGTTACTGCTTCTCTGGTTTAAGTGTCTTTCAACGGAGATACAAAGCCAAGCTTAGTGTGATAAACCTGTTATTCTTTTTAGCCAGGATTGCTACGAAGACCATCACTACGCGTTGCTGTTGTTATTGCAAATAACATTTGCTGTTGCAAATCAGAAGTAAAAAGATGAAATTGGTTGTGTAACTGTAGCAGTGAATATCGAAGAATAAAAAACAAACCCATGGTCTTTACCAGTCTAATAGCTTTTCTGCAGCCTCCCCACCAGGGCATGCTCTTGCTTAATCTCAGCCCTAACAGATATCGATCAACAAAATTACTTTTCAAGGTCATCGCTCTGGACAGAGCCTTGCACCAGAGATAAGCAGCACCTGCCTCACAGGAGGAGTGATGCCCAAGATAGCTTGCGTGAACTGCTCCTCCAGCAGCCACGGAGGCTGTGATCTGCCTTGGCAATGCTGGAGGCTCCTGAGGGTTGTTAGGATCACCCAAATGCTGTATGAGAGCAGTCTGATCCTGTAGCTTTGTTAATTTGAGCTGCATGGATAACCCAAGCTTTATCTGAATTTAAAGGGACCACTTTTGATTTTTTTTTGTGGTTTTTCGTGTGTTTATTTTTAATGTGAGATTCAGAGAATGTGGTGGGGGTTTTTTTTGTGGGTTTTTTTTTTTTTTAACTGTACGTGAACTACTTGATCTTTCAGTTCATAACCAGAATACCTTCTTTTTAAAGTTTTACAAGTTTAGTGAAGCATCTTTAAAATTAATGGTGCCTACGCGAAGTTTGTCTGGGGATAGCTGCATGAGCTTAATCGCTACTGGGAGACTTCCCCTCCGTTTAAAACATCCTTCCAAATGACAAAATCCCTTCTTCACCACTGAGGACAGCTGAACTGCGTGGGAACAGACACTGGAGTGATTTTTCAGCTACAACGGATTGAAAAGATGCCTCCTAGTAAATAACAGATACTTGATAATTGTAGCAAAACCCTCAGAATTTAGTTACTAAAGGTTAAGGCTTGTAAGTCACCCAAGCGTACTATTTTGGGTTGGTGTAAAATTTGGAGCCTAAACTATTTTGTTTTCCCTGCAACAGCTCAGTGACGTCACGCACCTTTGCACCAAAGGTGTTCTGAAATGAGTCCAAGCTGCTTAAGTTCCCTTCTGTTGGGTGAGCTGGAGGTGTAATGAAAATCCCAGGTTAACTATTAAAAAGGAATAGGAAAACACCTGATGGATAGCATCTTTTGTGAACTCTGCTTCCTTTTGCAGTGAGGGACCAACTGTCCAGTAAATAGCAGGGAGATGCTTCAGTCTTACCATGTCATTTTTGGTGCAAAAGGATGGCAAAAAAGGAAGGTACATCAAGTTCAGCCTCTTTCAGAAACTGTCCTATTAGATTTCTGGGTTGGATTTGGACTTAATGTGCAAGTAGTGTATTAAGCCATTTGACAGCTTGATCTCTGGACAGTAACCTGTTTTCTGGGGTAAACTGGTGCATCTCCAGTGACACTGTAATTTGTATTCATCTATACTGGATGTTAGTGTCTACAATAGCAAATGGAGCTGTTGGGGCCTCTGCAGTATGCACAAAACAGCTAATTTTCCTTCCATATGCATGCCCTGTGAACATCAGGCTTGACTAGATTTTAGAAGCACACCTCCTCTTATGTGTGACAGAAAATCAGCTGACACATAATCAATTTATTTCTCCAGTGCAAAGAAATAATAGGTTGCAACTGGTTACCATTTTCTAATGATCTCTGGGCATTGAAAGAGTCATCAGCTTTGTTCCGTGTAATCGCATTCTTTAAATGTGGCTATTTGTGGTAGATTATAGCTTGCAACTACAACTGCACTGGAATAGGCAGCTGGTGAAGTCCATTGGTTCTCCTTTTAGCCTTACTCAAGCAGCTTCCTTGGTTTTAGTGCAGTGACAGCTGGCTTCCCTCCAGAAGAGGAGGTAAAAGCAATGTTTGAGGTGCAGTTCAGTTCCACGAGAAATATCCAGTTGTATTGGCCTGCTGCTTCTATTTCATGAGTTATATATCAATATAACTACAGAAACTTCAGTTTCCACTGCTATGAAATATTCCTTACAAAGCTACAGGGTTAGCAAGGAACTTCATGCAAAATATTCAAGCATCCTCTCATTATTTGCTGCATATTTTATACAACATTTACAATAAAACACACGTAAGGACAGAGCTCCTGTATATTAGCATAGAGAGTTGGGGAAGGTCTTTGCTATCTTCACTATAGGCTGTATCATTTTAAAGTCAATACTGATCCTATTTTCAGTGCATTGGGTAACTTAGGAACCCAAAGAGCAGAACTTGCAATTTTTAACCTTTAGTTCTCCTGTAGTAATATAGACTAGGTAACTAATTTTTTCCAGTTTATTGTAAGATTTGAGTAGTAATTCAGTTTTCATGCTAGCTTAATCTTCAGCTCAGTGAGTGCCAATTACTAACAGAAACACACTGATGTTGCTTTAGCAATTATGATCTCAAAGCCAAACAGAAATGAGAAGTGACCGCTCTTGTTTTAAGGTGCGCAAGCCTGACATGTGGAGGAGGCACTTCCAAACACTGATCTTGCTTCACTGAAAAAGAACCATACCAACTTTCCCAAAAGCTTAATGACTGTCCATCTCTTCTGGTCTGCTTCTCCAATTCTTTTAGTGTACTAGTAACTGTCACCTGTGTCTCAAAAAACATGGTAGGTGGATGCCTGTGGACAGAAAACATGGGACTGTCTCATACTGAGCTCATGGTGAGCCTCTCCCAAAAAAGTAACCAGGAAGGTCTGTCTTTTTACCTGTGCATGTGACTGTGTGCACACACACAGTTTATTTAAAACGTGGGTAACACGTTATTCTTTATGTCAATAAAAGAAGGTTTTTGCACTATAGAAGAGCTCTTTTAAAAAAGGCAACCAAATAAATCATATGTTGGGTGGAGGGATGCTTCCCACCTGGTGTCGTGTTAACTAGGAGTTAGTTTGCTCACCCAGCAATAGTGCTGGATATATGAGCTCCAGAACATGTTCCCACCCACATCCCCATGCAGACAGAGTCAGCTGATACACCTCACTTGAAGCAATGTCTTGTGTAGAGGAGAGAGGAACTGGGGCACCTGTCATGGCAAAACAGAGTGAAATTATATGCTATTGAGCCTGCCAAGAGAGGGGAAGGTTCTCTCTTCTTTTTACTGAAAGTAGGGGAGATGGCAAATTAAATCACTACTTATTTATTTTAACATGCTAAAGGGTGTTGACTCTCTGAAAGCATGCGTCTCTCCACATGTTCTGGCTCTCATTCTCTGATTAGTGATGACCTTGGCTCTCACAGCCAGGACACTTGTCTTTACTCGAAAGGAAGGCTAATTTTCTACAGTTCTAGGGCACTGCTCCACTGAAAATCATCCGTATTTTTTTGTGTGCAGAACGGAAGGACAAGCTACTTGAGAAGCCAGAGGAAACTAAACTAGTGTCATCAAGGAGAAACTCAAGGACTGTACCTAAGGAACTTCCAAATGTCAGACCCTTAAAGGGGCAGGGGGAGAAACATAAAGAATGTGCTCCTCTGAGGCTGTGCTCAGTAATGCATTGTGCACTGTCCTAGCACTCATGAACCACAAATCTTGTCTCTTGAAACTGCGAGTCCTGACTTAATTTCTTACTGTCAGATTGCTGCCAATGTATTCATAGACAGCAAATGCAGTTTGTTTTTTACATGATTGTGCTAATGGGTTGCATGAAAGAAGATACCACTTGCAGCACGTATAGGCAATTTAGGAGCTTTTACAGTGAAATGCCATTAGCAGATGGCAGAGGAGTATTATGAGTTGCACAAAGTCCAAGTTTAGTAGCTAAGCAACTGCCTTGCATGCTTCTTGCCCTTTGGAGAGAGGTCTCATGCAGGGGGGGGAACAATAGCTGGTGTTAGTGTCGGAGCTAATTTGGCTGGCTTTCCCATCTAGCTTCTTCCCTTCTCTTACCCTGTTGTAGGTAAACTTTATTTTACCTTTCCCAGATCCTCACGGCTGTTCAGAAGTACTCCCTCCCTGCCCAAATGCTGTTGGGGGTAACACCACATGGTCCTGGCTGGAGCTGTGCAGCCTGGTGCTGGGATGGGCAGCTGCAGCGCTTGGGACTGTACACTGTCCACCCACCCCTCCCTGGGCAGTGGCATCTGTGCTTGTGCAAGATAACTTGTCTTGGTAGTTCCTACTCTTTAAAGTTTTGTCTATCTTAGTTGAAGTAGTAGCAAGAAAAAAAAAGCAAGGGAAGTAATTTCTATTTCTGCCTCTTTATTTCATAGCTCTCCCTGACATCCCCCAACATGCTGAAGTGCCTGGATCTGTATTTAATGTTTGATCAGAGAGACGTGGTGCTTTTGGGTAACTTGACTTTAGTCTATTGTTAACAATTATTCAGTGGGAAGTGACACGGTGGGCTCTCTGGGCCCTGCCCATCTGCCAAGCCTGCTGTCATGGGTGCTACTATGGTTGTTTTTGCGAGGCAGATGTTAGCTTGAGGTGAACAAATTAAATTCCTGCGGGTCAAACCCAAGGGTCCCTGTGAGAGACTTCAGGGCTGTCCATCAGATGTGCTTGAAGGACAGCAGAGGAGCAGGAAATTACGTAAACTAAGTGTTGTGGGAAACCTTATTTGCAAACTTTTTTGTGTCAGCCCAGGGCTGCTCAGTCCAGCCGTGGCTCTGTGGACCCCATCCTGGCAGTGTGCATGAGTGGGGCTGTGCCCATGCCCTTCCCACCCTTTTTGTCACGGTACAGGTGATCGGCTTTCAATCCAGCAGATGTTTGGGAAGGTGCATTTACTTGTGAAACTTCTAGTGCTGGTGCATGAATTAATCTCTTCAGCCGCAATAGCGTGTCCCTGCCAGGATAGCTTGTGCACCCACCTCCATGCCTGCAGTCTGCCAGCACCCTAAAGGAGGGAGGCAGATACAAGGAGGGACTGCATGAGTTTAAAACCTCAAGCAAATGTGCCATGCCAGTGTGAGCAGTGCTGGGAAAAAGGCAAGGAAAAGGGGACGACTAAAGCAAAAGGAAGATTGTTCATTCTGCCCTGGGCTCGGAGGTGGCCCTGCTGCGTGCAGGAGGAGTAGGCCGCGAAGGGGATGGCATCACCTTGGCTCTGCTGTGGAGCCAGGTACTATGGTTGCTCACTGCTATAGCACTGGTAGCAACTTCTGCTATTTGGCCTTTCCTAGTAAAAAAAGAGGAGCTTGGAACAACTAAAGTTAGTTAAAAGTGAATGCAAAAGGGACAGAGAAAGCAGGTACCTGCAGCAACTGGGAAGAGGGGAAGGAGGTAAGGAAACAGGAGGCATGTGAAGTGGCTTATCTCCTCAAAGCCTTATTGTTACCCTGTCTCTTTTTGCACTTTTATTCCACTCCCCCGCCCCCCCCCCCGCCTGTAATCATTATTTTCCTTGTGTCCTTGTGTATTGCTCCTCTTGTTGAAGCTAGGTTGTCTGGTCAGGAACAAAGACCTTAATATCAGACTTTATGGGACCAGTTGTACAGCTGGTGTGCTGGACATCACCTGCTAGGAGGAGTATATCTACTCCAGAAGCTTCCAAAAATGTCATAAACACTGTCATGTACTAGTTTTGAATGTGTCAGGAGCTTTATGTGTGACTACATGAGTATTCCTTGTGGGTGGTTATTCACAGCAATAGTCTTGCAGTAGTGAACTATGGTAGAGGTTTGGTGATTTAGAATAATTTTGAGGCTTGTCATGGGTTTTAAAAACTTTATAGAAAAAAAAAAAACCACCAATTTTTTTTTTATGGTTTCCCTGAGAAAACAAAATGTATATGGACAGTCAGAATCTTGGAAAATCTACAGCAAACCTCACAGAAGGAATTCAGTGAAGTCTTTTCTCTGAAAATATCCGAGGCGAATCATCTTTGACTATCGAGTTTTACACCATTCCGTTTTAGTGAGTACCTACCAAAATAAAACTAACCTAGATTGTAAAATCCAAAATTATTAGGAGGGGCCAAAATCCTCAAAAAACCTAACCCAAAAAGATACAGCAGAAATAAATTTCAAAAAAGAAGCTATTCATTTCTATGCAAATTGCCCTGTAATTTTCCAGTACTAAATCCTTGGTGAAAAGGTTGTGCTCATCCTTAGTGCAAGAAAGGAAGCCTGGAGATGTTTCTAGTCCATGTTAAGCATCGCTATTTTTTTTACATGCTGTAAAACGCTGACCATAAATATTGCGTATTGCTTCTAATTATTCATGTCGTGAATCGGCTTCAAAATCAGTGAAACCGTTCTCATATATAATTAAGGAAAAAAGGTTATAGTATCCCAGGAAGGTACCTCGCAGTGCCATCGTCTACCTTTTCTAGCAAAAACATGAAGTAGGTAGCAGCCCCTGACAGACAGGAGTGTATCAAGATAGATTACCAAACATTTACAAAGTAGACCAAGCAGAACAAGAACATCGTTTCAGAAATGTTATTTTAATACTTCACTAGACAGACTTCACTACTGTAGAATATTAATGAATATTTAACAAATAATTAACAATTATTTGTTAAAAAAAGGGTGGATGGGTGTGGATTTGTCTGTCCATACCTATATATTTCAGAAGAGCATTTATTTTGTGTATTTTATAGAAGATAAACCTCTCTATCTTTCAGAACAGGAGGCTCTTTCTAATTGACTGCAATCACTTGCTATAGAGGTATTCTAAATCTTCCCCCAAATACTATATGACGTGCTTAACTGGGTTATATGCTAATATTGTAATGGATTGGAACAAAAATTATCAAGTTGTCCAGGAAAGAGGAAAAAAAAAAACCCAAACTTTTTAGTTTTAAACTAACCTCCAGTGCTGGTAGCTACCTCTGGTGTTTCCTCTCCATCCCGCAGAGGGATGTTCCTGTGGTTTGGGGCACAAAGCAGTCAACTGCCAAGCGGAGGCACAGGACTCTCCAACCCACACTTCTTTCCAGATAGCACAAAGTAGATGCAGTAGACTTCTGCAAGTCTTTAAGTGAGCAGGCCTCTGGTGTTTTGGAGGGCTAGCAGGAATAACTTAACATGTTCAAAGCTTCACTTGAAAGAGATTCATGTGCTGAAATCGGTTTGTCAGCTGTAGCGTTGAGCCAGGCCTGGTGGTGGCTGACCTTGTGGTGCTGTTCACAGGTGCGTGCCTTTTTCCAATGTTTTCCTTCTGGCAAGAAGGAGGAAGGAGCAGATATCAAACCCCTTTTTTTTTTTAATATAAGTCTTTGACATTTCACAACAAGTGCATTTGTTCATCACATGTACATGATTTGTGGGTACTGTGCATTTGATGTGCAGCTCTCACTCTGTAAGAGGGATTGTCTGTAATGTTGGCAGCAGGGGAGAAGGCTGGGGCTAATCCTAGTAATCCCTCTGATTTGTTTATGTTGTACATAATTATTTGTTGTAAATGTACGTTTGATAGGCCAGGAGTTCAACTGAAGTGAATTTGTGTTTAACCTTGCAATACCAAGTTGCTGCCAGATCAGCTCTCAGGAGCAGAGGTCTCTGCAACCTCAAACACTGCTTGGAGTGCTGCTTGCGCAGCCCTGCTAACATTTAAATAAGCCCTCTCCGTGCAAACAACTGTTCCTTACTGAACACAGGACAGATAATTTGTGGTGATGTGTTAGCAGTAAAGCTTAGGAGATGGTGTGCACCTTGGGACGGTGGCCTGCTGTTATGTACAGCTTCAGCTCAGCCTTTATCCCAGGCTGGCAGCACACTCTATATTATCTAAGTTGGCTCAGGCCACCTTTAGACCTATTACAGAGATTTACAGCAAACTTGTGCTTCGCGGAACTGAGCAGGGTTTTATCGAAGACTTTGTGAGTTCCTGTTAGCCACAATAAGGGTATTATTGCTGCTAGTCTCGTTATCATTGGATGAATTACTAATGTGTCACTCACCACGTTGCAGCACATGCCTGCAGCGGCAAATGGGACAGAGCTGGCTGGCGGCGTCTGAAAGCCTCTGTGGGACGCAGATAAATGGCAGAAGGCTAGAGCTGGGCTTGGCATGGAAACAAACTTCCACTGAACCAAAAGAAATATATATACTTTTCAATACTTGTTTGTTTGAGTCAACTGGGATAAAATCTAGGCACTTGCATGTTCAGAGGCCTGAGGGAGGTCTCTAGAAATAGCACAGGGATTTAGAGCATCCCAGGGACAGGTATGCCGTGTTAGTAGCAGGTGCCTTTTTGGCAACAGGTTGGGGTTTAAGTCTTGTTTCCACTCAGCTGCACACTCTGAATTTTTTCTTTTTTTTTTGGGCAGCGTGGGGAGTGGGTAAGCATTTAGAAATACTGTTCTGAGAATCACTTTGTTCTCCAACTGATATTTTCTCATAGAAAGCTTCTGCTTCAATAAATCCTCACTTTGAAAAGGCAAAGGACAGCAACTTTTTTATTTTTTTTATAGAAGGTTTCTGACCTGCTACATTTCAGAGGATGTGCTACTGTGAAGGCTTGGATGTCACAGAAGTAAAGCTCCTGCTATTACTTCTTAGTGGAGATCCTAAATCCTTTAGCTCTCAAGAGTCAAATCAAAGCTCAATTCAAGTGAGACTCCGAGGCTTTTGCTAGTGTGGGATGTGAAGTTTCTGAGGCACCTGGCTGTACATAGGGAAGTCATGGGGAAGCTGTGATGGCTGGAATTAAAGGTCTGCTCTAAAGTCCAGTGATTTCAATGGGTCCCCAATTAGCTCTTATGGTCTGCTTTTCTCTTGGTAGGGAGTTGGCAAGAGGGTCGTAAATAAACCTGGCTCAGCCTCAGGGAGCTGCTTTGCTTTTGGTTCATGCGTGGATGACTACTTTCTCGTCTCATAACATATATAAGATGAGGAAAATCAGGGTTTCACGTTTGTGAAAAAGTGATGTGGGAAGGGTGGGGCTGAAGCTGCTCCGCAGCTCCTGGATGTGTTGCAACCCGTGCTCAGTTTAGCTGCATGACCAGCACTTGTTGGCTGACTGCTGCTTTGTTATTTACTTGCAAACTGCAGTAATGCAACATAAGCCTGAAGGTTCAGTAAATTCCCTCTGTTCTCCCAGGAGGTATAGTGAAGGCACTATTTGCATGCACACTGAATTACTGTCCGGAATAAAAATAAAATAAAAAAAACAAACCTGCTGAAATAGAAGCATAAGTTTGGATTTGTTTATTTGAGTTTTTTGTTTGTGTTTTGTTTTTTTTAAGGCTCTTGGTGAACTCTTCTGTAGTGTTTGGTGATAATAAAAAGATGGTGCTTTGGGGCTGGAGTAGGTGTGTGTCTTTTCTACCAGAGGAAGTTGGGGGGAAAAAACAAGTCCTCATGCACTGGTAGCTGGTTCAGATGAGGAAACAGTCAACATCACACTAATATGCCACTGGAGCAGAAATGTCAGGAAAGATTGTGAAAATGCTCTGATGGTAGCAATTATATTGATAACCTACCATTTGCAGAAGCAGAGAAATCAATCTTGCACTGACGGGACTCTGACAAATTTCTATGAAAATCAGAAAGGAATCAATATTCATTGGGTGATGGAAATAGTGGTGAGGACTTTCTTGTTTTTCATGGTTTTCCTTTTTCTTTTTTTTTTTTTTTTTTTTTTTTTTCTTCTTCTTCTTTCTCCAAACAGCATGGTTGAAAATACTGTAAATGAGGGAAGTAAGAGAAACATTAAAAGACAAGTGTCACTGGAGTGGCTGCCTGACTAAGCTGGCTTTCTTTATCCATAGGTCTATGTAGTATTTTAATAGCTTTGACATTTAGGAAGAGTACTCTCTGTGAGTCCCTTGTTCTGTGCTGAGGAGTGTGGAGGGGCATTACATTATTGATATTGAGTATTACACACTTTTTTCCTCTGACAGCTCTACATCAGAGCATTATAAACAATTTACCTTTTGTCCTGCCATTAGTTAACTAGATGAGTTCATTGCTCTATTAAAGGGACACAGTCCTACAGCTTTGCTTCCCTGGTTGTTCCTGTCCTGACAGCTGTGTGTCAGGTAATAATTTCATTTGGTAGTAAAGGAAAAGTTTTGGTGCTCTGCAAACTGCCTTACCTCTCCTTCTTTTTAGAGATGTTGCAAAAACTTACACTAGCTCGTCGATCTGGTTTCCAACCCTTTGGTGTGTCACCAACCATACACTTTGCACTGCATTTCATTTTGGTTTTCACACTGTTGTGGGTTTTATTTTAGTTCTAACACATATGGAAAGGGAGCATTTGGACCTCAAGAAAGCTTTCAATTTTGAAGTATAAGTGAATTTGCAATGGAGAAGCTGAAATAAAAACCAAGTGTTTTGAACACACTATTTTTTTTTTTTCTTCCAATTTTTCAGTTTGCTCCTTTGAGATGTTTCATTTAAACCCAGTTTGGAGTGGGGAAAAGTGTAGAAATGTTCTGACACCTGTGAGCTGAAATAGTTTATGCAAACTTACAGTGATATAAGTAAGGGAATAAAGTTGACTGTCCCATCTGCATTCTGTTGCTGCTCTGTTACTCATTATGCTGAGAACAAATCATAATGTTTGGCAAAAAAAGGTGAAGTTAATGTGAAGCCATATATATATATCTTACGATTGGAAAGGACTGCAAAAGATATGAAGGAGATGGTTAAAAGTCTATGAGCTGAAACCAAATTGCATACCATTCATTGAGGATCTGCCACTTTCAGTTGTATATGCAAGAAAACCAGAGGCTTTGGAGTGTATTAGATTTGGGAGCATTAAGTTTAACAAGAAATTGCTAAATGAAATGTTTAATAAAATCTCAGTAAGGAACAAAAGAACACTTTGCTCCTCAAAGCCATATCTCCTAGGAAATGTGTATGAACCCAACTGTCTGAGCAGAGCATTGACCATGTATTGCAAATTTGTGTGATAGAGATATGTAATGTGAATCTGCACCTCTAGAAAGCCCAACCTGCAAAGGTCCAGAAAGGACCAATTTATTCTTGCTGTGAATAATAACCAGGCTGAAGTCACGTACTGTGCAAAATGCTATATTTCTGCAAAGAGCAGCAAGTGCTAGAGGGCGAGAGGAAAGTTTGCTTTTTCGTTATGAGGAAATAATGTAAATGTATGTAATCTCATAAAGGCCTACAAAGGTGTTTGAGGAACACCAAGGGACTGACTGTACCTGCTCCCTCTCTTGCTGTGCCCTTGTGAGATGGTATTTAAAAGGGCAGCGAAGGGCCTGGGCTGAGCTCTTGCAGGTGCCTCTCGGAGCCTGCACACCCAAAGACTGGAAGGTGCCCTTGAGATGGGGCTGGAGCAGGAGGGAGGTGCTCTGGCATCCCAGGAGCATCTGTGGGTAGGAGGGTGCCTGTAGTGGGTACAGTAGCTTGATCTGTAGTTTAAAAAACCCTGCTCCTGGAAAAAGTGTTAGTTGAGATAACCCTGATATCCAGTGTCTGCTGCCCTCTCTAATTTTTCCTCCTTTGTCTTTCTAATGGTTGAAGCTTTTAAATAATCTCAACACAGGAAAGTGATAGTGTACTGCTGTGAATGTGGTGCCAAGAAATGTGGATAGCAAACCCCTCTTTGTTCTACGGTAAATGGATTTAAGGAACATGTACTTGCCATAATGAGAATATTGCAACAAGTCTTAATTAGCACTGCCAGATTAGCAACTCAAAGAAAACTGTAATGCCAGCACCTAACAAGCTTCTTGAGTCAAAGGAAGCTAATCCCAAATTACTCACAAATGGCTCGCACGCTGTGAACATAAAGCCGGGGAATCGACTCCATTGACTCCAATCATCGAGTTAATTTACAGCATTTTATTTCTAGTTTCTTTAATTCTATATTAACCTATCTTCTGAAACAAAAAGTCCTCCTTCATCAAAAGAAACTGTGTTTAGCAGTGTCATAATATCCCACTCTTTTCAACTTTGTTATTTTTTAAAAATATAACTTACTGTAAATAACTCTTCACAAGTAGCTGAGCTTTAACAAAGTATCATTTTCTGGTGGAGAAATATCTCTTTGTAAAATCCCCAGGAGTTTTCACAGCAAAGGATGCTTCATAGGAACTAATGCATTGTGGTTTGGCATCCCAGTGCATTTTTAATGCTTTCAGCAAAGCAAAATGTGTGTTGAATCGGTCATGCCCAGAATATTGTGTTGTATGAATGTTCCTGTCGTGTATAACTCATGTGTTTTTTCTTGTTGTAGGTATTCCAGTATGCTTTGACACTTTTTCTTTCCTGTTAAGCACATGCCAAAAAGCAATTCTCTCTAAGTTCAGAAGCTCAAGTTGTTGCGTCTTTCTTCCAAGGCAGGCCAGCGTTGCTGTACACAGCAGCGAAGTTTGTCTGGCAGCTGACAATGACTCAGTATAGCACTGGAAGCACAACAGCAGGACTGTTAGTTTATTTGCTAGAAAAGGCATCACCAGCTGGGCTCTGAAAGTTAGGACTATGGACTGGCCAAGCAGGTTGCAAACCCTTTTTATAGAAGTCTGTGTATCTGGCAGAAAAATGACATAAGCTTTCAGTATCCCTGCGAGATGCACGTGTTTTAGTATGCAGAATACCTTCACATAGTGAGATGGGTCTCTGGATTTCCTCAGTGCAAAGGGATTGCTTGCATTCTTTCGTGCAGCTCTCCTGTGTGGCTATTACTGCTCCTCTTTCTTTTTTTTTTTAACTAGGACTGTTTAAATTCTAGGAGAGTAGCCCTTATATTTGGCAGCACCAGCTCCAGATATAGGCAGTCAACTGAGTATGTTATATGTGAAGAACATTTTTTATTCTGTGTCCATATAAAAACCTAGCATTAGATTTTTTTGAGACTAATTTATTCTACTACCAAAAAAAAAAAAATCCTTTTTATTTTACTTCTCTCTTTCCTAAATATAGACAGTAAATTTCACTCATGCCCATGCTCATCAAATTGTTAAATGAGTTTGTGCACTAAATGTACTGAGTATTATTTTCAAAAACAAATGCTGCATTATTCTCTAGGTTTATTATGCTAGCTCTGAAAGGTAAGTTTGGTGTTCCTTGACTTCCGAAGCAGAGCTAAGTAATCAAAATAGTGTTGAAAAAACATGGGGGTTGTTTTTAATTTGGCTTATATATCTCATTCTTACACATAGCAGCTCTGAAATTCTTGGTTGAAGAATAGAAAGCTGTCAAATATAGAGACATTGCTCTGGTTTGAGGCTGAGGATGAGCCATCTTTTATCTCACTTTTGCTGTTTTGCTATTTGGTTACAAATGGTATTTGATTTTTGGTTAACTTTACATCAAAGAGAATTTTCTGGGTTTGTGCTGACAGCTTTGTGATGTTGTTGAAGCACTTCACAGACAGCATTTAAACTCTAGTAAACAAAAAAAAAGGAAAATTCAGAACCCACTGTCTAATCAAACCTCCTGCAGATTCAAATACAACTTACAAATTACTCCACTCAAAGTGAAATTTCTCCAGGCTTTCGTGTTAGACCTTGACCCCCTCTTAAATAAAGAACCCTCCTCTAGAGGGTTCTAGGGATTGCTAGGGCATCTCCATTTAACTTTTGGAGCACAGGTATGAAAGCCACTTAATAAACACTTGCCCATCTGTTGACACCATTTCTGCACTTGTGCAGTGTGGGTAGAGTAGTAGCACCCTTTGAGGAGCTACAGGATGTAGCCTCTTGAGCGTTAATCCTGAAGCAAACATAGAGCAATTCTCCACGCTTTCTGCATTTTTGTATAGCCTTATGATGAAATCTTCCTGCCCAGATTTGGATGAAAGGTTCTTAAATATCTCTTGTTTCCGTTTCAAGAAATGGTCATTTAATTTTCTTTCTGAAATGGCTTTTGGAAAAGTCAACCATATGCCTCATTGCTTATAAGAATAATAAATACCTCTGGGCTTTGGCAAATCCTTAACTAAATTACTCCAGGGTCAATTTTGTCTAATAGACTTAGTCACTTGCTGCATGCTAATTTCTGAAGGAAAAAGAACAAAGGTGGTATAAATTGAAGAGCAACTTTATGGTGGCTTTCATGAGAGTGGAGCATCTTGCCGTAAATCCAGAGAAGGGGCTTTGAGCCCTGTTTGACCTGCCTTTGCCTGACCCTTAAAAAGGGTTCCTGGAAGTACGGCAAATGGTGGTGAATTAAATGCAAATGAACACTAAGGGGATTGCTTGCTTTCAGTGTGCAGGAGCCGAGTGCCCACCACAGGCTGCTACCAGTTCTGTCATGTTTTTACCCTGGGTGTTGAGGCAAATGAGACCAAGCTCAGTACAGGTGCCTCAACTTGTACATGACAGCAGGGTCTGAGCTCAGTGTTACCATTCCCTGTTCCTCTCTTGCCTTAGGAGGTCAACGAGCCTTGCACTTACCCTTTGGCCAAGGCAAATAAGCATGTGTTCCAGCTGTGCCTGTATCTCAGTTATTCCTGCTTTTCTTGACTTGATTAACCTGGTTAAGCCTTGCACTTCTACTTGTGCTTGCACCTTCTCTTTGAAACGGAAGAACAAAAGCATAATACTTGCTGTTTTGGCTGATGATCTGATCAGAAGGAGAGCAGTGACAAATGGCTGCGTTTACTGGGAAAGCTTTCATATTTTGCATTTGATGGTGCTGTCAGAGGTTTTGTCAAGAACAACTTAAGAGTTTCAAAGGTGCTCGTGGCACTGATGGTCAGCAATTGTCAAATAAAATGAAATGGCACCAAGTGAGGCAGCACTTCAAAGAGAACTTTCTTGACCACAAGAGAGATGACTCCAGCTGAGGTCCTTCAGAGATCCTTCAGCTCTGACCTCATAAGATTATTAGTGATAAATGATTCAGGATCTTTCCTTTGTGTTAAAACTTTTGTTTCTCTCTCTCGAGGGATGCTTTTAGTGAACAAAACCCTAAAACAGTCAGAAGCACTGGGACTTGAAGGAAGGTCAAAAGCATTGGGACTTGAAGGAATGTCTATGCAGGCACTGGAAACATTTCCTTGACGTTTTTCTTTTTGAAGAAACACTTCAGAGGTCACAACTCCTGCAGAGGTCGGTGACAGTGGGTCAGTGCTTTTGATGCCTGAGTGTGGTTACACCTAGTCCACAATCCCCTGGTGCAACAGGGGGTTGTCAGTGTGTGCAGATTCATTGTGATATAATTGTCCCAGAGAGACTATTTTAATTGATGAGGGGCTGACGAGTCCTCTGTGGCCTCTTGCCAGTTTGCCTTGCTGTGTAAGACCCCAAGATAATGAAGAGAGAACTCCTCAGAGGCACAAGCTCCAAGACTTCCCAGTCAGCTGTCTGTCTGGGTCCTCTCACTCAACGGGTGAGTTAAGGGGGAGACAAAAATGTAAAATCTTTGAAAAACAGTGTGGCTGGGGCTCTGGGCTCCTGGACCATTGGAGATTCCCAACATTTCCAAACTGGAATAAAGGGAAATGCTGAAGCTCCCCAACTCTCTGGGAATTATAATTCTCTGCCTAGCTCCCAGATATATTTAGAAAATTAATTTCAGGCTCTTCTGGTTTCAGCTTTTTCCTCTTCTTCAAAAGACCCCAGAGCTGAATTAACTTCAGGGTCTTCACTGGTGAATTCAGCCCCTACCACTGGTAATCGCCAGGCGAGCATTGTGAAATGAACCTCTGGTCTGGCATGGGTCTTCTGATAACAATAGCCATTGTCTCACATGATGCAGATTGCCTTTTTGGCTGGAGTATCATTAGAGAGCTATGAATAACTAGTGAATCTGAGAGATTGATTGTCCTTTCCTCCATATTACAGGATAAGGCTGGATAGGAACTGAATGTCTTCAATCAGGCAGCAAGGCCTACTCTCTAAATAAATAAATAATTTCAGCTTTGAGAGTTGTCAAACTAGAACTTACAACCAGTGCAGAATTCAAATAGACCTTTTGCATAGGTGCAGGTGTAAAATAAATGGGGCAGGGAGGTGGATGGTACCAAGCAGCGCACAAAGCACAAGGCAGTTTCTTAGTTTTCATGCTGTGGTCTGTGCTGAGCAAAGCGTTTCTTCCTCTTTCCCTTCCTCTCATCTCTGTCCTGAGATTGACAGTCTTATATCTCACAATGGTATCATAAAGGAGGACTTGCTTAATCATGGAATGATATGGGAGAATTCTAAAATAAATAATAAATTATAACACTAGATATAATACCTGGAAACTTTTTTTGTTTTAATAAAGGACAGTATCTTATTTCCCTGGTGTTTCTGAATTTGTCCATAATGGGGCCAGTTGCACTAGAAACAAGAGCTGTATTCTACGTCTGCTTTCCAGTAATGTCATGTGTAAGTGAAGAGCGTTTTCTTGAGGGCTTTTAGAGGGAAGACACTGACATGACAGCTTTGGATGTGAGGTGGGGGGGGGTGGAGGGGAAGGGTTTATTCTATCAGAACTGAACTGTGATGCCCTGAATAGTCTCCAGGTTGCCTACGTACCTCCACTGGCTGCACAGGAAATTTAGATACCTAGTTTTGATGACATTGCTGTGGTGAATCTCCTGCTCAGGTCAACAGGGATAACTTTTCCCTCTTGCTGTCTTTTTTTTTTTTTTTTTTTTTTTTTCCTCTTTTTAAATTACGCTGCTTTGGAGTGTGTGTGCATTTCAACTTGTGAATCCTTCACCAGCCTTAAAAATTATGGAGAAGGCTGAGAACATAAGGAAAAGTTTTAAACAGTGCTTTGAACTGTAAGTGGAAGCTACCAGAGCTAATAAGAATGTAGATGAATATAAATGTGGGCTGGTGGTGCAGGGGTATTGAGGGGGTGAGTAAGGGAAAAGAGAAGAAAAAAAAATGACAGCAGCTACCCAGTTGTATAGAAACACCACAAATCTAAATAAATGTATAGAAATAGTAATAAATTTGTTCAACTATTCTAAAAAAACAAAAGTAGAGAAAATGGGAAAATTGAAGGGTTAAAGCTAGAATAGAAGGACTGCTCAGATAAAAAGCTGAGCCTTTTATAAGTAAAAAAAACCCTGTATATTTAAGACATGCTCATAAAAGGATGCACAGCAAACCTAGGCATACTATACAAAATAAATTCATAGGAAGGTACAAGTCAAAATAAGATGATTATATTTGCTGAACTTGACAGTGGACACGTTGGTAAGCAGCATGATACCGTGGCAGAGCTCCTTATGAGCTGGCACCCTGGCACCGACTGGGACAGGGATGGTAGCCTGGGGCTGGGCAGTGGTGCCAGGGTGAAGCGGAGTCCCTTTGCATGGGCTGCATCCAGCACAGATGTGGTTCAAGAACTTAAAAATCCCCTAAAGGATAAACAGGAATGTTTCTGTGAGAATGGTAACTGGAGAGCTTCATCCCAGGGTAGACAGAATTTTGCTGTGATTGCGAGCAACATGGAGAACCCACCAACAGACCTAGGAAATAGCTTGTGTTGGGTGTGACCCAGTACTTGCAATATCAGCTGAGGTGGGATCAATCAGAGTTCCCACTCACTCAGGATCTGGGCAAATAAACATTTACCTTGAGAGTTGGAATGCTCTCCTTGAGAGCAATACCATGCTCTCCCATCCTCGGTCTACCCTAAAGTTAATAGGGACAAATGGCTCCAGATGTTGTCTGTGCTGGAAGGAGCTTTGATGTTCCTTTAGCTGTTTTAGGAAAGCAAGGTATCATGTTGGCAGGTAATATCAACAGTGAAGCTTTTTAGCCTCTGAGGCTGTATCTTGTAGAGGGTATTACTTGTGTCTTGGCTAATAGATAAGCATTTCTCACACATCATAATGCTGGGGGGCACCTGCAGCAGAGGAACAAAATTTTTCCTCATCATTGTGCATATGGCAACGCACAGACTGTGTGGCCTGTGTAGAGGTGTAAAGGAAGATTTCTTTCCTCCCTGTTTGAACAGGCTGTTATTTCCCGATTGCATTTAATTTTTCTAATGTTTTGAAGCTTGTGGCTGTATTTCCTTCCTGACAAGAAACCCAAGGCTATGTTATTCCTTGTGATGAGTATGTTTCTCACCAAGACTATGACAACGTTTTGATCGCCTGCTTTGCTCATGGTTATTCCATGCTCCCTTGCAAAGTGGCAGGCTGAGCTGGGGTATGGGTAACTGCTTTTAACCCAGGACACTTAAGAATCTTCAGGGCCTGCATGGGGAAGAGAAGAAAAGACCACGGGGATGGGAGGCATGACACAGAGCTGTGTGATTTAATTTTTATTGCAGATTGTTGCAATGAGGAGGAGAGCAGCCAGGACATAGGCTTCAGAGGTGATAGCAGGACTTTATTAGGGTCCAAAGTGCACTGTACTATGTCTAGTGATTCAGAAGATCATTGAACAAATAAAACCAAGTAGTGAATGTGCCTGAAATGACAAAGCGGGTGGGAGGATAGCTGGTCAAGTTTTTGTGTGCGTTTGTGGCTTTTTTTATTTTTCTTCTCTTCTGTGGTCTACCTTACTTTGAGTTGTATATATGTCAAGTTAATTATTTTACCTTTTTTGCAAAGCTCAATAAAAGATGTTTATAATCATATCCATTTCACACTTTTAACCAATTCAGGGCCATAGTAAATGCATACATTACTAAAAGCAGTCTCTCGTTCCAGATGCCCAAAAAGTTTACTGGGAACTGTAATAGTATATGTAGCTATGACAGTGCTCAGTAGTGCTTGACTACTAGAAATGTAGAGTAAGTTGGGAATGAGAGGTGAAAGAAGAAACATGACAAGCAGTAATACCAAGCAGAACAATATGTGAAGAAATCAATATTTCCCACTTTTGCAGCTCCCACATAGGGAAGGAATGTCAATGATTTTCTCGGTTATTGTGAAAAGCATAAAAATAATAGTTGCTGCAGTAAGGAAAGTATTTAAAAGAAGTCATGGGGAAATTTGCAGTGATGGAAAAAAGCAGGCTTCAGGTTGCTCACTTCAGCTCTGTGGGTGATCCGTAGCTAGAATACATTGGAAAAGGGGCTGCCACGCAACTTGTTCATCTTGCAGGTCCCTGACTCGGTCCCCAACTGAGTCCAAGCTCATTTCATTCTTATGATAACATGATCAAAGCAGGAGCCCTTTTGGCATATTTAATGCTATAAGAGAACATTTGCCACCACGGAGATCAGGTAAACTATATTCCCAATGAATTTCAAGGATGTTAGTACTGGCAACTGTACAACAGTTAAAAATAAAGGAGTTTGGGGGCTTTGCTAGATGATATACATTTTCTTCTGGATTTCAGTCATAAATCAGTAGAATATGGAATCTGTATGGTTAAGAATTTCTACGAAAGCACTCAGCACAAAAGTATTCTCTTAAAAGAAATAATACAACAGTCTTGTAGAAATCACTGGCAGAACTTCAGTACAATGTGTGGTCACAGGCATTAGCAGATGAGCTGCAATCAGAAGACTGCAAATAATCCAATGATCTTTGCAAGTGAATAAATCTCAGAACATGTGTATAAGACACAGTAATATGCTTTTCTGTGGTGCCTGGCTTAGATCCTTTATATTACAGAAAGAGGAAAGGCATGGGCATTTAGCATTCCAGGTCACCTTTGCAAGTCTCTGCTTTTGTAAAAGTACAGCAGGAGGGTAAGCAATCAGAATAAGTCACCTCATTCATAGCTTGTTGATCATACAGGGAAAATATTTGATGATAGATGTATGAATGCAACCTGGGGCAGAGGAAGAATTGCCCAAGAGGAATGCAGTGAGAACCAGTACTAAACTTCTGTATAGCTTGGGTTTGGTTGTTTTTTTTTTTTTTGCATTTCTGTCTGAGACACATGCATGTTCAATAAGCTTGAAGCTTGTCTAGGCATAGGCATACCTTGCTTTACTGCAAATCCAGAAATTCCTGAAGATGCTTATTGTCATGTAAATTGTGAGGAAAAAACATACCCAGGTGAAGATCTCTTGAAGTTTACTTGGGGAATGAAGAAAACAGGGACTTGAGAGCTGTAGAAAGCATTGTGCCCCTGCCATGCTGCTTTTGGCTTTTGCATATTCCTGAATGTATAGGAACCATCTGCAAGGACTATAATAAATAATATATCATTTTTGCAGCATAAACTGCTTCTTGTTAGATTAGAAGTTATCTAACATCCTGCCTTAGCCACCCTTGCAACATGAAAGGCATTACTGAAGTGTCTGCTTTCACAGAATTGCATGAACTATTCAGACTGTACTTTAAGCTAAAAAAAAAAAAAAAAAAAAAAAAAAAAAAAAAAGCAAGCACTTGTAATGGAAATTAGTTGTGGTTGGTTGTTTTGTTTTTTGTTTTGTTTTTTTTTCCCCTCTGCTCCAGGAAGGGCTGTTTGAAAGCACAGCAATCTTGCACTGACCTTCTTGGCAGTGACAGAGGTAGTGGAAGAAATCAAGTTCTTATGTTCCGAACTATTACTGAGATAACACAGATAGTCTGTTTGAGTGAATTGCTCTTCTAAGAGACTTATGAATTAAAAAAAAAAAAAGGTGTTTAATGTTATTTACCTAAGACCTTACTACTCTTATTTCAAACAGGAGTGTGGGGAAAGGGATGTTCTGAGCAGAAGGGAGAGAAGAAAGCCTATTGCAGTTAGTGACAGCTCTCTGCTAACCATTGCAGGCACGGTGCTTCCAAAGACCCTGGTTATGAGTAGAGCTACTGCATGCATCACTGTGATCTGCTCCTAAAGTAACCACAGAACTGGGGGCAGGGATAAAGGTGACATTAATTTTCCTTTAAATAAGGGTATGTCTTTTCACACCTTTTGCATGGAAGCAAAATATGCAGACTTTAGTTGGCTTTGTCAAGGACAGAATGCAGTGCTGATCTTAGACTCTTGCTCAGGGTTGTTTATGCACAGTGACAGGCTTCAGCAGTGTCAGTGTCAAAAAGAAGGCAATCTGATCTGCATGTACACAATGAAGCCAGATTAGGTCCACTGTGCTTTTCTGCATCCATTTTGGATGTAACTCACAGTAATACCTTTTTTTTTTTTTGTCAACATGCCCGTATCAAATTTCTATAAAAGAGCTATTAGTATTAAAAAAAAAACAAAAAACAAAAAACCACATTCATGTAATCGCAGAAGATACACAGGTTACTAGTATATCTCCCAAAGTAATAAATGAGTTAGTTAAGGAGGGCAGCCTAGAAAAGCTGTAGGGAAGGACTTGTCCCTGGGAATGTGTATCTGAGTCTCTCTGCAGTTTTTGAGGACTTTGGCTTTCTGCCACTTGCCCTCCTCTGCTGTTTGGTTAAACACTAACACCACCCAAGAGGGTGTTTGGGCTGTTTCTGCAAAGAGTGGGCTCCTAACGCATGGGAAAGTGGTTGTGCTGAGAACCAGACTTGACCTGGGGAGTGGAAGTGCTGCCAGTGGGGAGTTTCTGCTGGATGTCTCCTTGTGTGGGTGTGGCCTTTCTGCTCTTGACATGGCAGTGTCATGGTTGTGTTGTTATGACATCATCTGGGGAGTAAAGATAAATTGTGGCAAGACTTGCAAAAATGCATGGTAAGAAAGAGCCTCCTGAAGAACTTGATTCTAAATAAGAAAAACTGATGAAGAATAAGAAGGAACACAGAGGGACAAAGCCTTGCAAAAGGTCTCACAGTAGGGTCACTGGAAGACCTGGCAATTAGAGCTGGTCAGAAAAGTCAATCTTTTTCCCAGCAAACGCTCTCCTTGATGGCAAAAAGTGAAATTGTAAGAGCTCTCAAGAAGCTCGCTGGAAGATAAACAGCCTGACTCTTTGCCTTCTCAGCTCTCTGTGGTCTCTTGGCTGTTGGAGAGGTATATAAACCTTGATTAGGAACAAAACATCCCAGTTTGTTGCTTAAAATTGTAGCAAAAGACATATGGCAGGAATGCTTGGAGCATCAGTAGTTATCAAGCAAATCTGTTCACAGATGTGAAGAGTACTCACTGAATACTCAATATATTGACTACCGTATTTAGTAAATCATATATGTTAGCTGGCTAAATGTGTATTTTATTATAGATGAGGAAGCATTTTCTTGCTGGGAACTGACTGGCTGTAAGGCCAGTGAGATCCCGTTTCTAGGGGTTTCTGTGGAAGATTTGTAGCACAACTGGAGTTAGCACCACCTAGACATGTAAGAACTAAACTAAGAACACACAATGACACCAAAGCCAAGGACTTCCCTACTTGATGTTTGTTAAAACAAACTCAGAAGAGGTAGAAGAACAAAAGCACTCCAGAGTGGTAGAGCAAGGAAATGCACTAAAATCCAGGAAATGTGTCTCTGTATTAGGGGAGCAGATTTCACCAACTTGAGCTACATTGGCCTGGGACTTTTCCCACAGCTGTGCCTGCCGAAGGACCGTGTGAACTATGCTTAACTCCTGAGGCCCACCCACCCAACTTGTGGTTGACCCGTGAGCCAGCGCTTTTTGCCAGCGTATTGCTACCAGTTCTTCACTCGCAGCCCAGATAAGCACGTCTTGCAGCGCTGCCTCCTCCTGTGCTTCCACTGGCTTAGGAATCAGCTTAAATCCCCACTGCAATTGTAAGGTGCTCCTGGATGGAGTTTGTGACTTGTTCTGTTTCCCAATGCTGCTGTAACAGACACATTCCCTTCTGTGCAGGGACTCTTTCCTTTAGAGATTTTAGGAGGCACTTCTTTCTGCTGCGTTACCAAAGGCATTAATTGATTTCCCCAGGTTGTCCTAGGCAAACATCTGCACATGTTAAACAATGAGTTAGCTTTATATTTTGCTGAGGTGTATAGAAACATAACCATGTAAAAAAAGTACAGTGCTTCCATCAAATATGTATTTCAGCTTTTAATCTTTTTCTTTCTTTTGTCGTCTTAGAAGGCCACTAAAAATCAGTGGTTCTGCTTTAAACTTAAGCTTTTAAAAGTGTCGAATTTTGTTGATAGTGTTTGACAACTGAGATATTTCTGATGAAAGAGTCAGTGAAAATATTGCTCAGGCTGTTGTTTCAGGAACATTTTTCAAGCATTATGTCACACCGTATGCTAGGCTATAAAATGTTTTTGAATTGAAACAGAATAATAAGTGGTGAAAAGCATACTTTGGGTTTGGTTTTTTTTTGCTAGTCTTTTCTCTCGGACACACTTTGCTGCAAAGTCTGTTCACCAGTCAGTCAGATCAATCCATAAAACTGTATGCCCACTTTTCAAGAAGTGTGTAACAGTTTTTATTGGAGAGGAGAAACATTTGCATCCTATCTTTGATTCTTGGAAGACCAAGCAGTAACTTTCCTCTTTACTGATGAAGAAATCCTTGGGAATTTTTATTTTCCTTCTGGTGCTCATCCTTGTTTCTCGGAGTGTTTCATGGGCAGCTGTTCTCAGCCATCTGTTGCGCAGTCTGGGTGCTGCTTGAGCCCATATGGATTAAGATATGGTAGTTGGGGTTCGATGGTTTGAGTGTGTCTGGTGCTGAGCTCATGAGAACTGCCTCCAGCTGAGCCGTAAGTGCGTGGCTGGCAGTTGGAGCTGAAAGCGAAACATCGACGGATGCAGCAGTCCTGTGTCTGGGTTCCACAACTATTGAGGAATAATGTGCGTTGTCTGGACTAACTCACTGGTTTTCTAGTCTTGAGGCAAACACTTGATTTAACTGAGATTTCTTTCTACCACATGTACACATATATGCTCTGTCACAAAAGAACCGCCGTGTGGTAGCGTGACTAGAGTGTTCCTAGGTCTAGGTTTCTAGGTTGAGATTTGCATTTGGTTTGGTGGAATGAATAAACTGCCCTAGATTTAAAGCAGTAGCAAGCAGAGGCTAGTTGCTTGTCTCAAGAAACATCAGGCAGAGCTGCTGCCTACCATGCCTATCTCAGCCAGCTCTCTCTGCCTCAGGTTGGGAAAACCTTCATGTAGTCTAAAATTGCTGCCCTATATAAGGAATGTATCATGTTTTCAGTACCTGCTGCCCTTTCGGTCTCCTGTAAGGATGATTTGCACTTCCCTGAGTTGCTTGTGCTTTGGCAAGGGTTGCGGGGATCTCTGAAGGAGGCCTGTCTTAAAACACTGTTGTTCCTCAGGACTGATCACAAACTGGCTCAGGTTAATCTGGCTGAGCTCTTCTCATTATATTGCCTTAATGGCAAGGCGATGGTTCTCCTTTCTCATCTTTTATTTTTGTTACTTGAGTGTTGGTACCTCAGTAGCTTGCCCTGATGAGTGAAGCAGTGGCTGCCACTGCTGATAGACAGGACTTTCTTGGATTTTAGAAAAGTTAAAGGAAGTGCTAAAGCTATGAAGAATTATTTTAAAACCAATGAGTCAGGCAGAATAATTGGTATAAATGCAGTCAGTGTTTACAGCCACTTTGTATGCAGAAGTTATTTTGGGTCACTCTAGTATAAATAACAATGGCATAACTGAAATGTTAATGTTCTTTCTGTGTTCTCCAACTCATTTTCCATCTTGATGGCTACACTTCAGTTCAGGGCAAGTAAAGCCATAAGGGAAAAACAGATAACAGTATTTTAAGACTGAGAAACACGATGGAAATATCTGAGGTGCAGACTACAGCGTGGTTTAGCTTTGAACTTTGAGCCCAGGGTAAATTAACTGGTGCTGAGTGGAAGCTTCAGTGTCTTGTTTAGTGCCTGGGTTTGCACTGTGTCTGTTAGATGAGGCTGGGCATTTCTAAACTACGCTGCAGACAGGACAGGTCAGTTTGCTACTCTTCCGCATCTGAAGGGAGCACAACCAGCAGCAGGAAGTGGATGGGGCTGCAGTACAGAGTCAGCACACAAAAGAAGAAAATTGCATGTCCTTTTATTTTCTCACCTGTGCGCACCCCCATTTAAATAACACCGATTCAGCCTCGGTACCTTGGCTGTGTCATATGGCCAGGCCAATTACTGCACGCTTTGAGTGATAATGGAAACCTGTGATGTTCCAGCCAGCGCTCCAAGCATGCTCGGGGACTTTATTGCTCAGCTTACAGTAAGATCCTGAGTTACCAGATGAGCTGTGTTTTATTATGGCTATTGAAGAGGCTATTAAAACTAGACAGAAAGGAAAAGCCCTGTTCAGCCTGGCTGTGATCTCTTTAAATTACCATTGCAAATTCCCAGACCTGGGGGTAGCTGGAGGCCAGCCTGACTCTCTGCAGGCATTAGAGCAGCCTTGGGGCTGCCCCACATCCCGCCTGGTGCAGTATGGTGGTACCTGGCCTCCGCTCAAGTGCTAGTCTAGCCTAGTTTCTCCCTGCCCAGAGAAAGTGTTTGCTTGCATTTCTCTTTTCTGTGTTACTGAAGTGAGTGGACTCAGGACTCAGCGAGCAGGGCACTGTTCCAGCTATCAATAGGATTTTGGAGATAATGCCTAATACTAAGGATGTTTGGCTTTGTTTTTGTTTTTGGTTTTTTTTCCTTAGGTTGGTGAGTGTGCACTTTAAAAAAAACAAAACAAAACAAAAACCACCCAAACAAAAAAAAAAAAACCAAACCAAAAAACCAACAAAATTGGTTTCCCAGCTAGTGAAAGTGGTCTTTTCAGCAGTTCTCTAATTCCCTGCTGTTCTTCTATTCCCTCTAATGATTTTTGTACCTCCTGCTTTAACTTCTGTTAAAACTCTGCAACTCAGATGTGTTTCATGTTGCTTTCCTTCTCCCTATTTCCCAAGGAGGTTAGATGCAAGTATCTCAATCATAGATGATGACAGCTTGCTGTGGAAGGTGTTTGAAGGAAACCTCTTCCCAGGTGCTTTCCAGCTTTTGCAGTCCAGCACCATCAGGGCTCTGCTCTGTTCTCCTGTTGTGCAGTTCCCTGTTGTTTCTCTTCAGCTGAAAATGGAAAAAAACCCCAAAATTCCTAAAGTGGTCAGCCAGCTTGCTTGTGGGGTGGAATGTGGCCATCTCAACTGACAGGTGATGGAGATCAAGAGGCAAAGCATGGGATAAGAGATGGCAGGTTGCAGCAAAAAGCCCAGGATTAGAGATAAGGTTTTCAGAAGAGCCTGGGGCAATAGCCATTATGAAAATAATAGAAATTACTCCGTGTGCTCATGGCTTGGATGCTGTGTTGCTCTGGTGTGTTAATCCTGAACTGCCTCCTATTGCTAATGTAAAGGACATATGTTGCATTTAAATGATGGCCAGCCAAGATTAATCAAAGCATATAAATGATTGACCACTAGAGTTCAATCCATACTAATGTTCCGCAGATTACAGCCAGATCAGTTCTTCATAGCAGACTAGATCCTACTGCAAAACTTCCCTCCCTATGTGTACCTGCTGTCCAGTCAGGTGAGCTGAACATTTCCTGCTCCAGATCAAGGGAGGATGTTACCAGCTGACTCTTTAGCCAGCAGCACAGTTTTTTCTAGGGCTTAATTGCCTTGGCTGCCTGGCCAGGCTGTCCGACTGTCAGAGGGAGTGCTTTACCGGGTCTTTTATTTATTTAGCTGTTGGATGCATCATGCTTTGCTTTTATTACTTGTCATATCTTGCCTCTTCTTGCTTCACGAGGAGCCCATTCCGCAGCAGGACCCTGAACTGTCTGGCAGGAAGATGGAGGTTTCGCTCCATACAGCAGTCAGGAGAACAGTGGGGGCATGGCGTATGTTTGGCATTTCCTCCTTCCCCCCCCACTGGCTGCATATATTATATCTTGAAAATCACTGAGCAAGAACAAAAGAGCCCAGTTAAGCATCTCAGTGATTTGAATGGTTGTAAGGCAAAACACAAGTACTGATAGCTTAAGTGAATTGCACCTGTAAATTTCCTGAGGAAGAATTGCACAGAAGACACAAAATTAACAATCAGCAAGCAGTGTTGATGCCCACAGGCTTGCTCTTTTAATAATGGGTATTTTGACAACAGTGGTAAATCTCTTCAGAAATCAACATGGGTAATCAAAGGATATTTCAGTATTGCAACTGATAGTTGGGGAAAAAAAAAGTCACCAGGAAATATAATGTATCTGGCAAGTATGTCAAAATGCAGTCCAAATTGCAGCGTTGATTGGAGTGCTGCTCTCACTAGAAAGAAAATTATGGTCAAATTAACTGCTGACGTGCCCCCTGCAGAGTCACTGTCCTAACAGAGAATGAATTGAAAATGTCACCAAGTGAAAAAGAGGTCTGATGCCAAATCTTGCATGTGTGTAAGTGGCTGTGTATGGAGCCAGCCAGTGGAGAGGCTAGCAGCCAACGTTAGACTTCATGGGTTGGATTCTTCTCTGCCTGCCTGCAAATGCCTGAAGGGTAGGTTGAAAGCTATTGAGAGCCTCTGTTGCTGCAGGAAAGAAAGCACTTCCAGAGCTCAAATTGTGTACTTCAAACCAGTCAATTTTGAGTGCTGATTAAGTGTTGTCTGGTTTTTTGTTTGTGGTTTTTTTTTTTTTTTTTTTTTTTTTTTTTTTTTTTTTTTTTAAACCAAGTGAGTGGCAATGGGACAGTTGTTCTTGTATAATCCAGAGCTGTATTACAGTGGACTTTTTTTATGGTCTCTGAAGGTGTTCATGAGGGAACATTTCATGGGGTTGGAGCATAGATTGAATGTAAATCTAAAATCAGGCTGTCTCTACATGGAGAAAGCAATCTGTTGTAAATCTAGCTTGACATGATTCCCTATTTTTAGCTCTGTGGTGCAGTATCATACGACTAAGTGCCCCAAGGGTATCCACTGCTCCCACAAAAGAGGAGGACTATCACCTCTGGAAGGCAGGCTCATATTTGTTTCGCTACTCAAGACATATAATGAACTCCTGACTAACATGATGTTTTATGACCAAGAGAGCTTTTAGGTACCTGAGCTTGGAGATAACATACTGATTACCACTTATTTTATTTCTCTACCACTTTAAATCAGTGGCATGAAATTTATCATCTTTGAGCCTGTTTTTTTTCTGTCAGACTACTTATGCTACATATGTCCCTTCTTGCAGTATATGAAGATCTATGCTTATAAACCCTTCTCTACCTTTTTTTTTTTTTAAAAAAAAGCATATACTGTGCATGTTCTCCTACCCAGAGCAGGGTGGATGTCCCCCCTGCCTGCCAGCTCCTACCCATTTCCTAGGCAGAGGCTGTTCCTTTCTGACATGGGGGGCACGACTGTGCAGCTGGTGCATTTGTAATAATAATATTGACCCTTTAGTGGCTTGGCAGAGAGCTGGCGCTTTCCCATAGAAATGCTGTGCCAGCGAGCATGGTACTTGCTGACTGCCATGAGTAAGGCTGGAAAAGGGTACGAAGGGGAAGGTCTTGCTTTGGCATGAGTGGCATAAAGAGGGCTGGCTGTAGAGGGACTTTTGCAAGGTGAGAAGGTTTTCCTTCCCAATTAAATGAAGGAAATTTTCAGCCCGAGTAAAGGAGAGAGAATTTTTGCTTAATGAGCTGAATGGCGCTGCCTCTTTTCTTTGCTGTGAAACAAAACCTGACTCGAAGCCATTCTCTTGGAGCAACTGGGATTGACCATCCTGGATATGCTGTGGAAGTAAGACCAGGCTGTGGAGGGAATAAAAAAGGGGGATGATGAAAGGGTGGAAATGTGTAACTGTAAGAACCTAATGCAGTAACTGAGACTGGTTCACAGATTTATTTATTTATTTATTTTGTAATTATGAAAAGAGGGTAGCTTTAGGGTCACCTAGCCCTACAGAACTGCAGTTCTTTATTTTTGATTGAAGACAAGCCCTGTGATGGATATGCCCTCAATTAACAAAATTGTTAAGGACTTGTGCCAACCCAGATACTTTAACACTACTTTTTAGTGTTACAGAAAACACCTGGCTCAGTAAAGCAGGTGACTAAGCCTTGTAAGGGTCTCCCAACATTCAGTCTGCTACTTTCAACTCATAACACAGTATTGTCTATTGAACCCCAAAAGCACACGTAATAGTTGGAGCGGTTTGTAAGTTAGGTCTGTTTCCAGGTGTTCTAGGTATTGAAAATGCTGTCTGGTATTTACAATCCTGTTAAATTGGGCTTATTTTATCTGAATGATTTCTCAGCAGTGGAGACCTTGTCATCTCTGGTTCCTTGAATTATTGTACAACTATGCACACACATCCACTGGTTTTTTTCCTATTTTTTTTTTCACAGATCTATCATTAATCTTTCTCATTTACAGTGGTTCTAGCAGACACTGTGTACATCATGCTCTGATGTTACTGCAGTCTGAAACATGAGATAAAACTGTATGCAGACAGTTTGTGTATGTGTACACACCACCACATCCCAGAAGTTAAAATTCAGACACACAAGTGTTAATGTTAACTATTACTTAAAATAGGATTTTAAGGGTCTGTTTAATTTGTTATTTACTTTTGATTCTCCCTGCTGAGGAATAGTGTGTTTCTCTCATGCCTGCATGCAGTTACAGCTAGTGCTGCTGCCCTTAACAAGGTAGGAGGTCCCATCAATTATATTTTTCAATGCATCTGCATGGATGCTGCAGCACTCAGAGTTTTACACCCCACTGCTAGCATGGGAAGATGATTGTCAGTCCTCCAACTGTACAAGTGCCATTTGCAGGTC
>WHYT01017789.1:55816-75583 GCA_009806455.1 Tetrax tetrax | reverse complement strand
TTTTGTTACATATGTGGGTTGTGGGGTTGTTATTGTTTGTTTGGTGGTTGTTTTTTTTTTTGCTTTGCTTTTCTGGATATTTTAAACTTTTATAAATGGTGAAGGGGAGTATCATTTGAATGATGGTTTTGTAATTTGTGGTGCTCTGGGAATGAAGGATGGGGGAGTATGGGGGAGTTTCACTGGAATCTCCTGGTGGTGTCCTGGGCAGAGATCATTACCTCAAAGCAAACCTCATCCTTCATTTCCTGCTATTTCTGCCCTCCTTACTGACAACAAAATACTTCTCTAAATAGTATAAAGATTAGATCCACAGGGAGAAAATGCCTTGTCTAATGGCTTGTCTAGGTAACAAAGCCTAACACATAAATGAGCCACAAATTGTTCTTTTGCACCTAATTGGACTACTTCAAATTATATTGGTGTCCATGGTTTTCTTGGCAATACTCCCTTGTTACTTACAGTTATGCTTAGGTATGCCTAGAAAAGCCATACAGGCTGGGCAGCTGGAGCCCTAGAACTATGAGGATCTATAAACCCTACAAAACTACTTAACTTCACCTTCAGTTCTAGCTCTAAGAAATCCCAAACCATGTTTACAGGATCTGGTCCGGTGCGTAATGAAAGGCTTCTGTGTGATGGCTCACACAAGCCGTGTGCCCCCTCCCAGCAGTCTGGGCTGCTGCTTCCCTGCCCACTTGTAAACTCTCCTACCATTCAGCTCTGCAGAAATCCGCACTGAAGCCTTCCCAAATTTGTTTGTTAAAGCTGTTTTATTTTGTGTGATGGTAGTAACTATTACATAGGTCGAGCATATAACAGTGGGAACATCACCACATAGACTAGTACATTTGTCAGGGCATTCAATGAGTAGTTCCTTTGCTGGTGAGATATATAGGGTAGGGCATTTCAGCATCCACAAACACTAAATCATAGGATCATTAAGGTTGGAAAGGACTTCCAAGAGAATCAAGTCCAACCATCAACCTAACACCCCCAATACTCAGTGAAATTTGGTATTATTAAACAGTTTTTCAGAAAAATAGCCCCATTTGCAGAAGAATGCATAGTCCTTTCTGAAAATCAGATGTACTCACTACCTAAATCATTGCTGAAACGGAATACTTGCTATTTTAAAACACAACTTCATGAAAAAGATGTATTAAGATACTGGAAAAAAAAAAAAAACTAGATAGTATTTTCAATCTCTCAGTAAGTTACTAAATGTACTTTAGTGGTGTAAGGAGACTAGTTCTTTCAGTGTTTGATATAAACCATGTTTATTTATCATCAGTCACGTTCATGAAGAGAACAGTATCCTCCTTTATACGTGTGGCTATGTTTGGCTGTAGCCTGCACACTGTGAATCAAGAATGTGGTGGTAATGAAGTTTATTATCAACAACGCATTATGGAATAGCAGTTTCTCTTCCAGAAATAATGTGAGTTTATGCATATTCGTCAGCTGTTACAAATGCTTCTCAGCTGTTGTGTAAATCATTGATTACAGTGGAAAATGTGGAACTTTCTGTAGAAACTTCAACTGAAAATATTTTTTTTTTTGTTTTCAGCTGCACATCAAGACCTGACATATTCCAGTTGCAAATGAAAAAATATTTTAATTCTGAATTACAACTATGTTTCATCTGAGGAGATGATTTAGGTGTCTTGTGTTTGTCTGTGCCATTTTCAGGCTCTATCTCCAATGATGCATTATGATTTTTTCCTTGTGATGGGACTTAGTGGAGTGTGGTGCTAGATGTATGAATGTAATTTAATGACAGATAAAGAAGAGAAATGAGGAAAAGACATTTGTTTTCTGTGAAGTATTGATTTTTTTTTTCAGATTGAGATATTTTGCTATTTGTTATTTTGATAAGAAAGTGAACTTTACTAAAGCAAGCAACATCTTGTAGTTTAAAAAATAAAAAAAACCCGCTCAGTTAAAAACTCAATATAAAAAAAAAATTGACCTATCATAGTGAACAAGAACACTGAGCTGTAAAATTACTGTCAGTATGCAGAACATGTCTTTTGGTCATAATACATATGTATGAGCAAATTATCCTGTGATAGGCATATAGTGAAGAAATCTTGATTGCTTTCTGGTGTTATTTAGATATTTAAATTAGATAGAATTTTAAAATTAGTATATGCAGAAAACAAAGGGGGTATTTAGGACATACCAGAATGTTACAATAATACCTTTATTACTAATAATTACTGTGCTGCAAATCTGATACAACTCCAATAAAAGTATCTTAATTTATACCAGTATGAAATAAGAAAGATGAGAAACAAGATATTTTAATTTTAACACTTTTGATATAGTGAAGAGATCATCTTTTAAATCTAATTGGCTTGAATAGAAGTGTTGTTACAGCAGGCTGAAAAAAAATCTTTGGTCCACTGTCAATCTGTATCACTGGCTCTGATATGTTGAACAGAGAAATTGTTCAGTGCTGACTGTCTTTCCATTTAATGAAAACAAAAAGCTATGATTGTGATGGGTGTTAGAAGGATCCAAAATGGGCCCTGTGTCTCCAGGCCAAGAGTCCTCTGAAAATCAAGTTGTGTAAAATGGAGGCACATGGAGAGGACCTCTGCTTTGCTAGACTCCGAGAGAAAATCCTTTGTCCTCTCTATTTATTACAGAATGGTAGCTACGATGTGATCTTATTTTTTGCAGTGTATATTTGATACTGCTACTTGTTTAACTCTTTCTTATGGTGCACTTTATCCACTCTCTTACATGAATCTAATCATTTCAGGAGGGTTTTTTTTTTTTAAATCTTTAATCATAATTAAGTGAATTGATTTATATGTAGCACTTGTAATCATATTCGAGCGGATGCAAGAAGGGCTTAGAAAGGACTTTCAAAGTGCCAATTAACTGTAGAATATAGATACTGGATGATGACTTATGCCTTGCCAAATAAATCGGTCTGCAACACTACAAAAATCAATTTTGCTTCATGTTGTTCACAAAACAATTAATACAAACAATCTGACTTCAAAACTATAAAATCAATTTTGGCTCATGCTGTTTCATAAAGCAATTAATATGAACCATCTGACTTCAAATGTCTACTGTCATGTAAGCCGCTGGATCATTAGCCTTAAACATGTTAACAACTCTCCAACGATTTAAACTGAATTGCCAGGAGAAGTAGCACAAGACATGATGTTTTAGGTATTGATGCTTTTATAGGTTTATAAAAGGATGTAGCAATAATGACGGTCATGATCAAAGTGAGCTCCATCACTTCTCCTCCACCTGCCCCTGCCGAATTGGGGCAGGTCCCCTCCGCAGAGGATGATGTCTCTGCCATGCTGCAGGCATCCGCGCAGCTCCCACCTTGAAGCCGAAGTTTTGCCTGAGAGTCCATGCGTCGAGCTCTGCAGCTTGAAGCCCTCCTTGGAGATTTAGTTTGTAATTTCTTATTTCTGAACAACCTACATACCATTCAAATGATTTCTTTGGGCTGTGTTAGCAGAGGTAATATCAAAGGAAAGAAAGTATCCTTGCTTTACAAGAGTTAAATACAAACAAGGAAAAGGAATTCAGAAGGATTTGTAGACAAAGAATAGAAATGCTCACAGAAGGATAAGATAGTGGTAAAGAAAAAGAATGAAATATTTAATTTCAGACAGATCTAATTTTGTCTTTCTCAGCCGTAGCGGTGACCCATTAACAGACAGTTTCTGTAGGAGGATAACATGTAGGATATACATCTAACAGACTGCAAATGGAAAATTCTTGGAGGCAGAGGGCTGAGTGAAACTTTTTGCAAGAAACCTTTCAGCAAAGTATGGAAATTTGACAACAGTAAAATGTTTTGCTAATATGTTGACTTCAGTAATTTTTTTTCCTATTTCTGAAAGATTAAAAACTCTAGTTTCATTACCTTTGAACGTATCAACTTATGAGTTATAAATGATTTTTATATTAGAAAATACTTTTAGTAGCATTTTAAAATCTGTGAAATAAAATAATAATAGAATAGAAAAGACTTCATATGATATGATATTTTCTGTAACTATGAGTTTGGCATAGATATAATTTTTTTTTTTCACTGTGGTCTAATTTGTGTCACATTTGGTAGGTGCCTACAGACTCTGCCAAATTGTGTTACCCTAGGAACGAATATAACAGTGATAATTAATCATACAAATGGAAAAATAAACTTTCCATGGAAAATGCTGATAGGAGAGCGGTACCATGCCTGATCTTGCATAGTGCATGTTGATATCGCATCATAAAAATCTCATCAATAGTAAAAATCATCATTAAGTGGGTGTATCTCCTAATCGTGGTGCTTAAGTGTGGCAGATGTCAGTGCTGGTTGTGCTGATCAGCAGAGGAGCTAGGATGACACAGGATGCTTGGCAGGAGGGATTAGAAAGTGTTTTGGTTGTTAACTTTGCCTAAAGCAATTACATTAATGTTGGTTTTCTAAACATTTCACATGGTGTCAGTAAGTCTGTATTTACTGACTTGCAGCTGATCAGGGGTACCCGGGAGCCTCTGTCTTTCTAACAGATTCCTCATTCTCTTATTTCCTCTGGAGAAAAAAAAAAAAAGCGATAAGGCAGATCTGTCACTGAAAACATGGGACACGCTCCAAAGGCTTTTTAGGCACGATGACAGATGTGGCAATGTGTTTGCACAGCTCATGGAAAATCCTCAGAAACTGCCGTGGGCTTGCTGAGGCTGCTTTCACTAGCTCTGGGTGAGGAAACCCGGAGGTTGCTGGCTGGAAAGCTAGAGAAAAGAAGGGGAAAAAAATGCTCCCCAAAACTAGTGTGCTTTGTCAGGCATGGCTGAAACAACTGGCAGGCCAGTACCACTCTTGCCAAAGGACTGGACTTTAGAGAGGTAATTTTAGTGAAACTGAAGTGCTCAAATGGCTTTTAAAAACCTGTGCCCAAGTGCGGATGCAGGTGGAGTGGGCGTTTTCAGCAGAGAACTGAGAAGAGCTGAGAGCATGGCTATGGGCACTGGTGGCTGGCGGGTAGGTCCAGGATGTGGGAGAGCTCTGGAGCCCTGTCCTACATGGGCTCTGTTACTGATGCCTCATGAGAAAGATCTGCACAGAAAGTTTGTTCTGGTGATGCAGGTCAGTGCCTTGTTGATCATAGGCAATACAGAGTTGCTGCTTTCTTGTATTTAGGGAAACATATTTCTACTTATGTTAGTTGATTGACATCTACTTGGGGGATTCATAGCGTTGTCTCCCATTGACTGCTGTTCTGGTTATATTTATAGGACAAATTTCCCTGTTAAATATAAATTAATTATCATTTATATTACAATATTATCCTTGGGCCCCCAAGGCTTCTAGTTCTGCGTGAATTTATACTGTGAAAAATGCTTCATTCTCAAAGAGGTTACTATTATTATATGTAAATCTGTAAGATAAAGAATGTCTAAAGAGGCATTATAATCTCCATTATTTTCTCATCCTTGTTTCACATAGGAAACCTGAAATAGATTAAAGTATTTTTTTTTTCCCTAGGTCTTAGATAATTTCATACGGGAGACTGAGAATTCAGCTGAAAATTATTTCAGACCATATCCATGAACAATCAGTTATACCAATAGTCCACATCGTAGGTATCTGTATTGAATGTGTGTAAATATGTATAAATAAAACTAAAGCAGTGCAGTAATTGATGCTAGAGTAAAGAGATTACAGTATTTTAATCTGGAAGTCTAGAATCTAAAATGTACTTTCTGCCATATTACAACTGTTAAAGTTCAAGTTAAAAGTTCAAGTTGTATTTCTTGGGTGGAGATCTGTGTTAATGAATATGTGCTACCTGAAGCTAAAACCTGAGCCTTGCAGAAATAGATTACATTCCTAAATTTAGAGTCTTTCAAACTCTTGATGTACATGCACAGTATATAGATTTACCTGAAAGCGTTTGCAACGATACCAGCTGGTGACGTTAAAAACTTAATTTTCAGATGCTGCTGTCGCTTTACTACTAAATGCATTGGAGATAAATTTTGTTAGCTGTCTTGATGAAGGACTGTGGTCCTGCTACAGGGGAGCCAGGGCTCAGCAGAGCAGCCAGGGAGCAGGGAAGTCCCTGTCCTGAGTGTTTCACCCCACGAGGGTGGGAGGGCTCCTAGGTGGGCTCCCACTGCAGGGCTCTGCTGTCTCCAATAAAGTTTGAGCTATGGGGTCACTGGGGCATGATGGGAGGCACCCTGCCTCCCTGGACTGTTCAAATCATGACTGGCTCTGCAAGGCTACACAGGATGGGAATGGGAAGCTCCAGTTACCTGGGGATCTTCAGTTAAAGATAAAAAACTTTTTTCTTACCTACTTTCGGTAGCCCCTGGAAATTGTAAAAGCCTTGGCTTTCACTCTGATCAGAACAATATCTGTAAAGAAGAAAGAGGACACCCTGTTCTAGGGAAACTTTGGATCTGTCTGGTTTATATATTGCAAACCAGTGTCTTGTTTATAGCTGAGCTGACTAAACTTTACCGATCCATTTTAATAGATCCTCAGTAATAGTTTCACTGAAGTCAGCATGAGTAATATATGTCAGGTATGACTCAGGTGGAGATGTACGTGTTTCTGTGGGAAGAGGCAAGTGAACTTCTAGCTTAAAAATGTTCTTAAAGCAATTTCAAATGCGGACTGTTTGTTTTGTTGGGAGGACGAGGGTGAGAAAGACCTGCTGCACATTTCATTTAGTGGATTTATGATTGAAGAGAATCTTGGCATGATGCAAAATGAGAGATGCACTAAGGCCCTCTGTCATAGCGGTTGGCATTCTGGGAAAATTTAATTTCAAATTATGCAACTTGTTTCACTCATATAGAGTACTTATCTTTTTACTTTAGGATTTTCCCTGAGTACCATATGAAGGAAATTATTATTACTATTGAAGTCTCTGTTAACAGATGAGGAGTTACAATTTGCAGGGAAATAAATTATACTAATCTATTGTTACATTCTTTTGGTCCGAGAGACATTTCTTCAGTCCCTAATACCAGCTGGAAAATAACTGAGGTCATATATCCTACAAACCTGCCAAAAAAAACCCACTTGTTTTGGTTAACTTTCCCAAATGAAGCTTTAAATCTGTAGGGAGTTAACATAATGCATCTGTGTAGTGAGTTTCTAACTCAAAAAATTGTAAATGTGAAAAAGGGGAACCACCTGGGTGACAATCGGTGGTAAAAGTTGCATTCACTGAAAACTGATTATCAAAAGTCCTCAGAGTCCTCCGAACTCTAACCTCCTGATGTTGGTGACCAAGTGACAGGAATGTGCTCCACAGCACTGAAGTTCAAATACAGCTCTCTGCATTTGCTGGACTGCGGACAATCAGCAGCTGCTTTACAGGAGGCTCTTGCACGGTTCTTCTTTAGGAAGAACTGCCATCCTTGGTGTTAGGGCTAATTTTAGGAGTTTGACTAACCATGGATTTCTTTTCATTTGCTCATAGGGGTTGTAAATTGCTAACGATCTGCAGGAGAAATTAATTATTGCTAATTATTCCCTTTCAGCTACAGCTCAGATCTTCTTTTAGCGCAGTGTGTGGATGCAGGTTAAATGAAGTCCAAATCTCATTCCTTTTTCTGTCCTTGAAGTAAACAGCAAATCCTGCTCGCTCTTTGCATCCAGACTGGCTCACAAAGAATGTGAGGGGAGGATGCTCGTCATGTTTTCAGAGGCAGGGAGGATTTCTGCACTTAAAGCCTAAAATGGGATTAGGGCCTTTCTTTTGTCACAGGTTCACTCTTTCCTCTGGGGCTTTAAGTGGGACAAGGTGAGACTGATGTGTCTTCCAAATAAATACATTGAGGAAGATTCTATTTATGAGGAGAACAGTGCATCTGAGTTTATGTAAATGAAGGGCATGATAATACTCCACGTATACTATACAAAATGATGCTATCTTCTATCCTGCATATAAACATATATGCTGTTGTTGAAAATATAACTTGCAAGATGGAAAGATGGAAAATAATTTTATAAATTTATAAATTTTATAAATTAACTCCAGAATAACTGATGTTGAACTGGTAAGGCAAACTAGATGAAATATCACCCAGTCCATGGTTACTTTGCCTAAATGGGACATGTGGCTTTGATCAATGCACTGAAGCTGTGTTTTCCCACCGCATCTGTCAGTTGACTCTGGTGATAGACAGAGAAATCTGAAAATGCTTACCAGCAAACCACATTATTTTCAGGAGATAAGGAGAACTCAAAGTATGGGTTGTTTTTTTTTTTTCCCCACTTTGTCACAAAGTTGTTGCCACCTGGCCTTGTAGCAAGCTATCTTTAATGAGGCTAGCGTGTGCTTGCTGGTGGGGTGATGCTCTTCTGTGTCTAACCTTGGAAACCTGTTGGTTCTGAAGGCACTTACGAAAGCTTGTTGGCAGAAAAAGTGCCTCAATTTCTGCATTTTATTGCAAGCATAACTGCCTGAATACTGAGCTACATGCTCGTATGTAAGGGCAGAATCCTCTTGGCAGTGGACATGGCACTTTCTGGGGCAGGCCAGCACAACATACTTTCTTCCTGCAAAGCAGCCCCGAGCTGCTGGCCTGTCTTTTAAATAGCCCTGTGCCTAAAGGACTCCTGTAGTTTGCAAAGGTATTTTGAATCTCATCTCTCTCTGACTCAGAGCTGTGATTCCAGCTAGAATAATAAGGTAATGATCTTCAGGATGGGAAGAGTTCAGGTGGTTTTCTTAGTCTGTGGTAGAAGCAGTATGTGATTCAGTGAGCTCTTCTGCAGAGGCAAGCTGGGACCATCAAAAGCCCTGCTTTTAGGTGCTGTCATTTTGAGATAAAATCCTCTGAATGTAGCTTCCTGTTGACTTCAAACCATCAAATGCAAAGCTGCTTCCGCTTCTTTCACCTGTACCTGGCAAATCCTCGCATAACTCATTTGATGTCAATCATTCACTGATGGGAGTTGTGATAATCTTGTCTCCTGTTTTATTTGAAGTTGCAGGTTAAAATCTCTCCAGCAAACCTCATCCCTTTGACACAAACTACGTAGTTAGAATATTCATTCCTTGAAAGGGACAGTGTTGTTATCTGAATGGTGACAATGAGAGCTGTTAATTCCCACACGCTGCTTAATGACACAAATCTGCTCTAAAGAGTGGTTTTGTTTTGTTTCTGTGGAGACATTTCTTGCCTAACCATGTATTGCTGTTATAAACCACAAAGAATATGGGGTGTACATTGGTCCTCTTGTAGTGTGGAAGGCACAAGTACCAATCTCTTCAACAGAGCACTGTTGGCTTCTCACTGCCCCATGCCACAGGAGGCATGATCACTCAGGCTGGTGACAATTAGCTGTCTGCTGAGAAATTGCCTCTGCTCCCCCCAGCACCTGCTGCTCCTCCATAAGGAACGTGAATGATGGCCCTTCCTACTGAGGTGTGCTGGAGAGTCGCTGTACGTAACTGCGTGCCTTGAGAGATCGTCTGCAGTGCTTATTGCAGCAGGTACTGAGGATCATTTGACTGTAAATGCTGGCTCACTCTCACTGTGAATCAGTCAGTCGTTAACCTTAGCAGTATCGACGTGTTCTCAATATGCATTTCAAGCAGATTAATAAACAAGAGAAGAGTTAAGAGCCCATTCTGCATGCTGTGGCATATTCCTGTGTTACTGGATCTGGATAAACACAGTGATGCTTTATTGTACTGGGAGAGATTTATGAAGGAACTACAGTGTGGGAGAGAGGGGGGTAAAAGAGAGGCTTGCGCTGAGAAGCAAAGCTGGACAGAGAAATGGGAACAACGTATATGCATGTGCACATCTGAAAAGCAGGCATCTGACAATAAGCTAACATGTGCTAGGCAGGAATCGCTTTCAATTTCTTCTGTCATGTCACTGTGATTCTTGACGACTTTGAATCATTCTGGGAACAATCACCATCAATATATTGAAGGGAAAGGAGGGAAAGAAAGAAGAAAAAAAAAAAAACCACAAATGTGAAAGTAGCTCTTTTTGATGTGTCTTTTTAGGTGACCCCAGTCAAGAGCATAGGCTTGTGTCTTGCCAAAGTATAGTCCCATGTAGTATGTCCCATGTCTTTGACTATTTTAAATTAATCTTTAGTAATCCAAAAATGCGTGAAATGACTGAGTCATTCAGAAAGCCGATTTCTGACAGTGTATCAAAAGACTTGGAGGTCTCTCCTATCCCCCCCCCAAAAATATTGGATGATGACTTTTTAATTCTCCTTGGCCAGCAGTCCCCAACCGGTGGTAGTGGCCAACATGATGCCTGTGAGGGTCTTAAACTTTTACTGGAAAAATATTCCTGTAAATAGTCCAAGTTGAAGAAATATGATGTTATGTGCAGAGTTGTCATCGCCCGAGATTTCTGCTTGCAACAAGGAAGGGCTGGAGATCTCTGCTTCAGGGCACCGCAGCCCAGCTGGTGGCTGTTGTGACTCTGAGTGAACGTGGGTCTTGGGGGCTCTCAGAAGTCCACTCAGGAGTCAGCAGCTTGCAGGCACGAGCCCTCTGAAAAATTTCAGGTAGAGAGTTATTTCCAAGCAGATTGGTCTAAAGCTCATTGTTTTGTCTATTTTACCTTTATTCACTTTTTAAAGAATGTTCATTCAGGTCCCAGGCAAGACCTTATTAATGATCTCCTGTTAGTGTCTCTTTCATTAATATGAATATCTTTGTGCAAGGTTTTGCACATTCAACTTTATAAAAACATGGCCTTTAAAATGGGCAGCCAGGGTTTGGAAGCTCTAAACAATCTTTATGTATACTGAAGAATTTCAGTTCCCTTTTAAAATTATCAAATAATATTTTATATTCTAAATTAATATATATAAATAATTTTTAAGTATACCCTCCTGAGTTTTAGACCCTCTAGCTAGTTTTACTTTACTGTCTCAGACTATATAATTATATAGGACGTATTTATAGAATAAGTAACTGTTACAGCTGAGTATTTAAACCAAAATGAGTAATTTATACAGATTTTCTACTTTAGACTTCATCAGAAAATCATAATTTTCTTTATAAATTCAGTGTCTTGTGTTACTTTCATGTGACTATACAGATGCATTTTTGGGGTGAGGGAGAAAAGAACAAAAAAACCCAACAAAACCCCTCTGAGTATCTCAATTTTTAATCAATCTATACTGATTAGTTGTGTTTGGTCAGATGTGTAATATGACATTGCTCTTCTGCTATGACTGGATGAATGCACAGATAATATTGATATGAATCATTGCATTTGCAAAGCAAAATCCATTTTCTACCAATGCGCTTCCCATGAGCATTTTTTATAAAGATGAATTGCTGAAAGGCAATATTCTAGAATATGTTGGTCATTTCTAAGTGTCTTCCTTGAGCAGCTTTAGAAATTACTTGTATCTAATTTTCAATGGGGGAAGGAGCTGGGGCTCTGAACAGGACTCCTGCAGGTGTTACTTGTGTGAGTTGTTGGAGTCAAAGGTGATTAAGTTGGAGGAGGGGGCTGACCTGGCCTGTCCCATCCCATCTACTCCTACAGCCTGGGGACTGACCTGCTCTGGAGAGGCTTCCCGAAATGCATGGAGGAGGCTGGAGGCATTGCTGAGCGTGGGTCTGTGATGTGCCCCATGACTGTGGAGGCAGAGCCTGTATGTGCTGCAGAGCAGCAGGTCCAGGGGAGCGACCGTTCCTCTGTGGCTCCTGAAACGTGGCACCTCAAACCAGTCACCTGTTCAAGCAGTGTGTGGCCAGCCAGGGGTGCTTGCAGGCACGCTTCAGAAGTGCTCTCCTGGTCTGCACTAAAACACTAATGCTGTTGTGTTTCTGTAGCAAATGTTTATGCTTTTGTAAGTGGAGATACAGTTTTAGTAAGTGATTTCCCACTGACTTCCTCATGGAGGGAAACACCAGGAGTGACTGTATTTCATCAGTGTTTTCTGCCTGATCTCTCTTCAAGTTAGATGTTAGATTTTTGGGGGGATGTGTTTTCCCCTGTAAGTTTACCTTGGTCAATAGCCAAACTTACAGCCTGAGCAAGCTAACCTTGAACAAGTTTGCACATGGATGAGAAGATGCAGGAACGGGAGAAGGTAGATGGTCTCATAGTTCCTCCAGCTCGTGAGGATCAGGCCCTCTGTTTCTTGTTTCTTGTGTTATGCTGGGCACGTTGGGGATCAGTGCTTTCCTTCTCTTAGCCTGCCCAGTCTGTCTGTCCAGGTTCTCAGATGTGCACAGCACTAGGAATTATTTAGGTACAGCATCTGGTGCAACTGGGACCACATATCACAAGATGTCATTAGACACCATAGTTATGCACAAAATGGCAAAACCAAAGCACCAGAGCAGGTTAATGCAGAGAGAGATACATAAAATTATACTGCTGATAGCTCTGTGTTGATAAAGATTAATATCTCATAGACCTCCTTGAAAGCAGAGAGAAATTCCAGCTCTTGTAAATTATTTGCAATGATGATAGCATCTTATTGCTGTCTTTAAAAAAAAATAGATGAGAGTTTCCCATATAATGTTGAAGTTTCCTGGTGCCTGGGGGAAAGAGATGACAAAGTTTGGCTGCAAGTACACATGGCAGTGCAATCATCACCTTGTGGTACATCCCAATGAGCAACTCCAGGAAACCAAGCACTTGGATTAATTCTACAGAAACGGGATAAGGCTTTTGAAGATCTCATAGGCAGTTAAAAGCCTTAGTCTCCTGTAGATTTAACCTCAAGTAAAGTACTTGCAGGTTTAAAAAAAAAACAACCCTGCTGTGATCAGGGAGACAAAGAGGTGGCAGGCAGCTCTCCTCTCGGCAGCCCAGGCAGGCGCTCTGCGGAAGCCGAGTGGTGAGCATAGGAGAGAGTTTCTCTGGGCGGAGAAAGTCCTGCCTGTGGACAGACCAGCATGAAGGAGTTCAAGGTACTGATTAGAAGGTTCTTATTCTACCTTTCATGAAGAACAGCGAAAGGAAAAAATAATTTTAAAACCTTGAGAACTAGAGGAAGCAAATTAAATTACTGTACGAAAAGAATAATCACTGGTAGAAGTGTGAAATGTTGATCTTATGTATTTTTTGCACATTGTAGAGATCCTTAAAGGCTGTCAGAATTTTAATTAAATATGACAGCTTGACAAAAGGAGCAGCTAGGTGTGAAATGCATATAATGCTGGAGGGAGGCTTTCTGCACAGCAGTGACCTGAAATCGGGAAGTCTCTGACTGTGACCTTCGCCGCACTTTGCGGAGCAGCCAGAGCTGCAGGCGGGGCTGTCAACTGTGCAGTCCCCACAACTGACACACCACACTCATTGCTGCATGAGTCAGGCTTGGCGAGAGCACCGCCACTGCTGCTTGCTGCTACTTGCACTTGTGTGTGTGAGTAGAGAAAGGAGCTGCCCTTCTCCTTGGTGTGAAAGCTTGGTGCAATGGACATTGCCTGAAAAAATGCTGAGAAACTGCATTTTTTCCAACCTTCTTTCTGTTGGAGGAGAAGGAGAAAAAAAAAAAAAAGTATCTTTTTGTAGGACTCTGACCCTTAATCTTATTATTATCAGAGCCCATCCGTGACTGTAGCCTATAACTAAGTTCTTTCTACCATTACATGGCTTTTCCATTAAATACTTCCTCCATGTAAGACTTTGTAGCTCAGTAACACTTTACTGCATTTCAGGCATCTCTATTATTAACTAATTTGCTCTTTCCTGTAATAAACTTTGTCACAATGAATATATTTAGCACCATGTAGCTATTTCATATCTTCCGATTATGCTTCCTTGACTGTTTCAGTTGCAGGATTTCCCTGCTGTCAGGACACAGAACCCTCTGACATCCCTGGAAATGTTCAAGGCCAGGTTGGACAGGGCTCTGAGCAACCTGATCTGGCTGGAGATGTCCCTGCTCCTTGCAGGTTGATCTTTAGGGACTAGGTGTCCTTTAAAGGTCCCTTCCAACCCAAAGTATTCTATAATTTTATGATTTTGTGTGACTCTTGGGAAGCTCCAAAAACCACAGCCAGGCAGATCTTGGCAGAGCTGAGCGGACTCTGCCTTGTGAAACTCCTGTGCTATCTTGGGTTCAGATCCTAAGAGCCACTGATGTAACTTTCATGAGCAGTACTGCTGACATTAAATCTACTTTTATGATATATTACATAGCAGAAATGTTTTCTTCCATGTAATTTATGAAGTAAAACAGGAAAAAAAAAAATCTGGATTGCTCAAGAGTATTAGGTTGCACATTAACTTGTAGCTCAGCTTAGTTGCTACTGTGAAAACTATTTTAGGTAAGAAGATATATTCAGTGGGGACTGCATGTTCATTAACATCTGGAAAAGGAATGAGAGGGAAATTCTATACAGGAAAAGTTAAGTCGTTGTACTTAGGTGAATGTAATTGAGCTGTATTTCCATGGTGCAGAAATAAAATCTCCCTTGCCTCAAAGTAGTTGAAGAGTTCAACTAATTCCTCACAACCACATAATAATTTATCATTTGTTGTTATCCCAGTGGATTTCTAGCATTCATTCTGCCATAATTTGTCCCCCTTATATCCTCAAGCATAAATAGTCATCTATGTACAAAGTCTTGAAACAAACATCCTTTGAAAAGAGCAAATTAAACATTGTGTATCAGTAACGTGATTCAGTGACAGTTGTGGCAGAGCAATCAGTACATTGGTTATTTCCCTGTATCAACATATAAACAAGATGATTAATGACAAAATCAGATGTTCCCATTCTATTCATACAGTAGTAGTAGTCAGAGCAGCACATGGTTCATTGCTAAAACTCAAAAATCAGTGTGTAACAGAGATGAGTCCAGCTGTGATGCTGGTGCTGTGGAGATGAGCTGGACGGGGCTGGGCAGTGCGGTGGGAGCTTTGCCAGTGGAGTGCAAGGTGACCTGTGTTAGAAGTGGAGACCCTTTTGTGTCGGAGGGGCTGGGCAAGTGCCACTGAAAGCCACTCATTCAATGTCTGGTGACTGTTGATCTGGCCCACGCATTCCTGCAACAGTTTCAGAAACTTGTACAGAGAAGTAAATAGCACTATACAGCCCAGCATGGGCAAAATCAAAACAAAATGTGTGTTCAGCAGGGTGATCAATAAATGTAGGAAAAAAAAAAAAAAAACCAAAACCAAACCAAATCACCTCCTCCAAAACTGTAAATAGATTCAGCTTTGTAGTTGTTAAAACTGTGCTAGTTCAACCATATCAGCTTTCAAACAGTTTCAGGTTATGAATTTACTAGGTTCATTTCAATTGTCAGCTTTTTTGTTACTTATTTTTATAGACTTATTTACAGAATGACAGACTCTTTTGTGTGCTGTCCTCCATCCTGGAGAAGATGGCATCTTACGTGGGCTCATCTTATCTGTCTGCTTGCACACTGGTCTATTTAAAGCAAGGAATCTTTTACAGTATACGGGTGATTTTGATGTATGCTAAATGCTTTAGCATTTGTGTAATGTCTAACTGAATAGCCAACCATTATCTAGTAGTGTTAGGGTATGTGAAATAAACACTGATTCTACCTGTCTCTTCAGCTCTTATCATGAACACAGGTGTATATTTTGAGTTCTGATCATTGTCCACTTTGGGAAAAGGAACCCAGAAATCACAGACTGTTGCTAGCCTGATGTGATCTCCTAATGCAGTAAACCTGGGTTTTAGATTGGCCCCTCCATTTTTGTTTTACTCTTAAACACACTTACCTGTGCTACTTGGGCTGATTTCCTCTCAGTGCGGGGAGAGGAGAAATGAAAGAGTTGAGGTTCACCAGAGCAGCTTTGGATATAGCTGTATTTGCAACAGCATACTACTGCATGTAAAAAGATGCTGTGTTCAACTGTGCCGAGTAACCCAAGGAAGCTCCTGTTACAGGCACATTTCTTTGGAAAGGGTTTCCCTGGAACTGAGAGGGAATGTGGCTGTATGGGTTAAGAAGAATATTGGTCATGATCTTCTCTGTGGAGGGACCTAATCCCACTTCTCTGGTTTAGAGGGCAGGACTCAGTAGTGATGGTGGTCCTGCAGATATCTTTTCTTAATTGCGGTTGCTTTACTGGCTTGGCATGGTGTACAAAGGAGGAAATAGCTGTTATCACAGATAAGTGATGGAAATTGCCTGTTGTATATGCAGTGAGAGAGGGGTGGGCTTTGGGTGAGAGCTCAGGTGTGCGAGTCCCACTTCACCCTCCCTCTAGCTGAGGAGGAGTGGGCCTGTGAGCTGGCAGTTTCTACACATCTAGTGAGCTGCTGTGTTACTGAACTTAGTCTAATGTAATTCTCCTGGAAAAAACAGGTTGTGCTTTGGATCACTTCCTTAAGCACTTGGAGGCTTACTCAGGCTGAAACCTGACACATAACTTTCAGCTTCTAAAGGTCACTTCTATTCATTCTGCTGTTAAAACATGGTTGAGCCTTTCAGGAAAAAAAAAGAAAAAGTTTTTATAGTATTAGAATAATGTTATTGGAACAATAATATTTGAAAATAAACTCTATCATAAATCAAAACAACTCCTAAGTACTTAATGTGTACATATAGACAGCTGAAAATATTATGCTTCTGTTTCTTGCTGCATCTTAGATAACGTTAAATGGTGCAAAGGAACACACTACCATGTTTCAGAAAGGAGATGGCTCATATTTCTTCTAATGCATTTAAAAGCTTGGTGGTTTTTGAGTGTTGGTTTTGATCCTGAACATGACAGATTAAAAAAATGGGAGAGTTGCAATGCCTGTCACAGTCTTTAACGCAGAAACTTTACCAATAACCCATCCTTCTTACCTCCTAAATCTCTCCCATATAGGTTTTCGTTTAACTGGAAAGACAACAAAATCTATTTCTAGATGAACTCTTGCAGGAAGGGTTAAACTGGAAACAAACCTGATCGCCTTTTCCAGTTTAAAGGGCATTTTAAAGAAGCAGCTGAGCCAGAATTTCCATCACTTGCAAACTGTTTCATACTGCTTGAGACGGTAATTTTTTTTCTCTTTCAAATTGAACTGTTTTCTGTCAACAAAAAACATTTTTTTTTTTTTCCAAGATTCAGGGAGTGAGAATGTATTTAATTCAAGAAAACTTTGATAAGGAAAATTTGTTGCTTTTTTTTTTTCTTTAATTTTTCCATTTTATTTCACTGAGCCCAAACTGGCCTGTACGATCTCTTCATTAGTCTAATTAATTCTGGGATTTTTGTTATCTATACATATTTGCTTTCTTTTCTAGGTTTTCCTGAGCCACAATTTACCTTCCCAAACTACCCCATCTTCCATTGCTCTGAAGTGAAGTCATTAAATAAAGATCATAAAGAATAAAAGTAACTCGCTTGGATCCCTCATTAACAGTGTCCTCTGGCTTCCCAAAATTGCTTTTGATGAGCAAAACGAGAGGGAGCGAGACAGCACTACAGCTCACTCTTTACTCAAGCCCTCAGGATGGGTATAGGGAAGGAAAGCAATGTCTTGCATCTCTATACAAGCCAATTTTTGGACCTTCACCTCATAGCTCTGCAGGGAGGATAGACATGCGTGTGAAAACACGCGGCACATAGTTAGAAGCAGCTCAAGAGTGATGGTTACTGTCCACTGCACAGCGCGTCCTCAGCAGGCGGAGAAGCAACTTCTTACTTGTTGCTGCTGCTTTGGGCCCTGGAAGTCAGCCAGGAAAGTGTCATCTTGAAGTGGTTTGCAAACCTTGGTATGGTGCTACTTAGAGAAAAACTGTTGGCTCCAATCCTGATCTTGCATGAACTCTCTGCACATAGCTTGGTATGAGAAAAATATTTTCAGGAGGCTTAGTAAAGTCAGACTAATTTTCAAGGCCAAGGAGGGAAAAATAACAGATCTGTACGCTCTTGATGAGTGAACCCAACTTTGTGTGATTTGAATTTGAGTTTGTTCTTGGTGAGACTAGAAGGTGATGTTCTTTTAAAACATCAGTTGGAGATCGTAAGGAAACTCTCAGGGGAAAGATGATTCTCAGAGCCCACCTCTATCCTTGACCCCTGAACTCTGAGGACTATATCTGTGTTGCAGCATACCTCCTTCTGACCATAATCTCCTGATTGTGACCTCCTGATCTTGACTGCAAACCCTGAACACCCTTCTTTAGGGAAATTCCAGCTGGGGACAGCTTCTGGTTTGTCCCCATGGTGATAAATGTAGATGAAAGCTAGGGCGATCAAGTAGTATGAAAGCTGAAACTACCTTGGAGAATACTGGAACGGAATGTGGAGGCCTGATCACCCCTTTCTTCCCATCTTCTGGTCTCTGTAAACTCAAGGATTTGGGTGATTCTGCATCTTTACAGTTCTAATCTCAATTTATCCTAAAGCCACGTAATTCATATTGGACTAGAGGAAAATATTTTTCTAAAATATTGAGATAAGGTATCCAGGCAGGAGGTTGTTTTGCTTTTGCTGGTAGAAGCATTTTTTGAAGTTAACTTCTGATGATTGATGATTTTCTTTTTAATTTTATTTATTTATTTATTTTTAATGGTAGCTAATTAACAGATGTTTGGCAGTGGAGCTGTTTCTACGTGCGTTTGTCTGAATGGAGCCATCTCTACTCTTCAAGCAAACCTGAATAGATTAACAATAAATATATTTAGGGCTAAAAAGCCTCACCTGCTGCACAAAGGTTAAGTACGGGGGAATCCAATCCCTTCCTACCACTGCTTCAACAACGTTTCCTCTCCCAAGTGCTGTGGGCCAGTGCCTGTTCTGTGTGCCATGTGTCCACCATCTTCGCCCATCATCCCAGCCTTGGCACACTCCTGTGAATGTCCCCTCGCAGCCCAGCCTGGCATTATTTGCTGCTGAGCGAGTCTCGCTGCAGTGTCCTAGCCATGCACAGAGGTAAGTTGTAGTTTCTCCATGTCTCATTGTTCTCTCCACGTACAGCAGAATAATTACATCTGAGCGCAAAAAAATGAATGGAACCAGAGCTTTTTGTCCTTATCTCTTCCTGCCTCCTTGTTTGTTCTCTTCCTATTCAGTCATGTTTGAAATGGAGTTTTCGTTTAAACATTTCAAAAACTTCCCCACCTTCTCTCTTGACTTTTAATCTTTTATGTTAAACATTATTTAAAAAGAATCTCCACAATTTTTTATGTTGTGGGTTTGTGGGGTTTTTTTTTGTTTTTTTTCTTTTTCCCCCAGAAAGACCTCTACATTTGAAAGACAGGTCCATTTTGAAGAAAGGAAAAAATAAACCCTCAGGTGTTTGAAATTTCTGTTCAGATCTGCTTTTGATGCCTGCAGTGCTCTCTCAAGAGTCAGGGCAACATTTACCCCTGAGGTAGCAATTAAAGTTGGAAACTTTAAGGGGAGTTAAACTTAGTTCCCAGGAAAAGTCTGACTCTCTTTGAGTAATTCCTCGTATTATAGGACAAGTCATTTCACAAACCCCGTTATTCTGGATTGGTTTTTACACTGGTTGTACAATATTTTGTTAAATTCACCACAGTATTGCTCATTCAACATTCATTAGGATTTTTTTTTTCTCTCTAAGAAGTAAACATTCCTCTCTCATTGTTAAACATCTAGTCATTGCTGTGAGTGTGTAGGGGAATTTTTTTACTGTGCAAAGCTCCTCTCCAAAAAAGCATCCTTCCAGCAGATGATCTGAAAACACTTCTGTTATCTCAGTCACTTTATAAACAGGAAAATAAGAGTCAATTATTATAAGAGTCAATTATTATTCACTCAGAAGAAACCTGGGATTGTCTTGAGGCTAAAAAAAAAAAAAAAAAAAAAAAAAAAAAAAAAAAAAAA
>WHYT01017789.1:6741-55796 GCA_009806455.1 Tetrax tetrax | reverse complement strand
AGGCTCAAAAAAAAAAAAAAAAAAAAGGTGATAATTTGAGTGACACAAACGAAATAAAGAATATTCTATACGTGTTGTGCTTTTACCTCTCCGTGATCCCGTTAGTAACATTTCAGGCAGCTCCCTTTTCATTTTTCAGCCACCGTCCAGGCAATGGAATAGTTTGTAGCACTGATTTCCCCTGCCGTCCCCAAACTTCAGAATAAATTTCAGTCTTTCTATCATTTCTAGTCATTCCTTCTCACCTCTTAATGTATTCCTCCTTTAGGCTTAGTCTAAAATGCTGAGGACAGAGTTCTTATGAAGAACACTGCAGTTCTGAGTTTTGTTTTGTTCCTTTTCATCACTGCAGTTCTTTAAATTGTCTGTACACTAAATAGAAATGTCAGCTTCAAGTAGGCTCTGAGCAGAGACAAAGCTTTAGTGCAGTATACTTAGGCTTGCTTTCAGTTGAATGAGTTAAATAAAAAGTAATCAGTGTTTATCTCTGCCGCTCCAAACCCAAAGCAAGCCTTTCAGGGCTTCAGGTTTGTTTGGTGAGAGCAGAGAGGCATTCTGTGTTCTCTGCTTCTGCGAACACCTCAATTTTCTGAACTGGAAATATCAAAAGAGCACATCTCTTACATGAATTACATTAATTCTGACCTGTCTAAAATCAGCAGCCTGAGATACAACCGCTGGACAGCTTGTCATACAATCTGTACCCATACACACAGCCCTCTGCTTTCCAGAGAAAAGGAGGCTGGGTGAGCTTGATAACCATCCTGAGTTTCAGATGTTTATCCAGAAAGAAGCCTTTGAAATTCATCAACTGCTGTTTGGGATATCATAGAGACTCCTGCTCTGTGAAAAATGATACCACACATTGAGACTTAAAAGCTTTCTTCAAAATCAAATGCCAGAAACTTCGAAACTCCGCGAGGGAAAAAGGAAACCTGGGTGGAAGTATCTTTTACATCTTTAATTGCATCCCCTGCAAGAATCTATTCCTATAATAGAGGGCATATGATAATTAGTGTAAAGAGGCAAACTACAAGTGAAAAGTCAATGGTGTTGTGTTAAAGAGGGATTTAAGTTTTCTTTATACTTGGTTGGAAAGTCCTTTTTTGAAGGGTTTATTGCAGGGTTATAAAAAATAATCCATAAAGGAAAGCAATTTTGCCAGGAAAATGATGTCTTAAAAGCTGTTTTCCACTTTACAGTGCATTGCTTGTCTTTTGTCGTGATAAAAATGTTCAGTGTGTTTTGGGGTCCGTACTTACTTATCCTTTCTTCTACTCAGAAAATGTCAATAATCCTCAGAACGAGATGGAAATGTTGGCAGTGCTGTTCTTAGCAGGGATTACGCATTTCTATAAGTAATACTTGGTATCTCATCATAGAGACAAACTGGTATCTGAACCCCTGCAGACAACCTGAGGCAGGTTTTTACAGCCACCAGTGCCAAAATTCACACACACACAAAAAAAGCCTCTCAATTTTTGACCACTAATTATAATTAAAGCAAGTATTTTCCTTTTTTTTCCAAACAGATGGGAAAAATAAAAATGTTAAGTAGCTTCATTTTCACCACAGGGCTCTTTGAAAGCCTTTAAACTTCTGGAGAGCGGCCAGACTTTTGGTCGGGATTTTCTCCTTGTGTTTAGTCCCTACAGCTGAAAAGGCATGAGAAAGAGGAATTACATGCAACTCCCTTTAGCGTGCCCTGCTTGCTTTCTCTGCTGCTCAGTTAGCAAACTTTACTCAAAGTAGGTTAATGTTTCTGATGCACAGCAGGCTCCAAAACGAAAGCTTGATTTTGACTTTTTTTAAAAGCTGTCAGCACTCAGGCATTCAAGGACCCGTTCTAGCTCTGTGTTTAGCTGTAACAGGACTTTTTAAAATGAAAGTCTCAAAGACTTAGCTACTATTTTTAGAATTCAGAGGTTTACTTTAAAGGTAATCAACCATTTTGTTTTTCTGCAGTGACAATTGTGATTTATCTTATTGCTAAATAAGGCTTTACTTCTGAGAATTTGCATGGGGAGTCATCCAAGAAAAACAGGAGGCAGTGGGACTTGTATCAGAAGGCAGGTGTATTTTTGGGTCGTTCTTGTTTAGCATCTCCCCCTCACCATTACACTTGCCTAAAGTTTTCAGGCTCTGAAGACTTTGGACCGGGGCTCTGGATCAAGACTCTGTCATGAATGGTGATGAAGGCAGGCATGGGGCTGCTTTTGGCAAAGAGAAAGGAGATGCAGTGTGGAGGAGGCAGTCGGGGTGTGTGTGTGTGTAGATATACCCTTCTTTCTTTTGAAGTCAGAGACATTTTATGTCCCCTTTCCTTTCCATATGTAAAAGTGACTCAATGCAGGCAGGTTCCCTGGCACTCTGGTCCCAAGGGGTGTGTTATCTGTAAATTTGTGTGTGTTTTGTTGCATGTCCTTTCTGTTACTTGCCAAACCCACATGTGTCCTGGGCAAGTGTTTGTGGTGTTTACAATTCCTTAGGAAGCATGCATAGAAACTAATAACTGGATTTTGGGAGGATAGGACTGTGTCTCAAACTTGTCTTTAAGAGGTGGGCTCATTTGTCAAAAAATAAAGCAAATAACCAGTGCAAAGTGCTCGCTGCAGTTTGTCAGAAGCTAGAAACTGGAAACTATGAATGCAAGTATGTGGACTGGAGGAATAAATATATTAGATGATCTCCTAATCAATGATTTTAACTTTTACCTTGGGGGGAGGGTGGCCAGGAGAGGGGAGTTTATATTGCTTACGTTGCTCTGAGTTATTTGCCTGACACTGATGGTAAGTTCTTCTCTTTCTGTGTCACTGTAGTGAAGAATTACAGGAAGTTTTTTATCTGGGATAGGAAGAGACTTGATGCTTCACATTTTAATATCTCTATGCTTATGAAATATATTACAACTTAGGTGCTTCTCCTGAGAAGCCCCAGAAAGCAACAGAAGTGGTTTTAAAGGCATGAGGAGAGTTAGAAGTAAAAAAAGCAATCTGTGTAAACAGATTTACAGCTTAAGAGTTATGCAAAGCTGTATCTTACCTTGGCCTCCTGCCCCAAATTGCACGTCCATAAAGCACTGCAACCCTCCTTGATGCATTTTATAGTATACTTCAGCTTTCAGGAAAATAACCTAGTTGTTAAAATGCTTCTGCAAGTTCCATGGTTCATCCTATCAGCCTATGAACAAGTGGCCCTCTGAGACTGTCTACGTAGGACGAGAAGTCTCGGTGGCTTACGCGCTTGATGGTGTTTGTGCTATGAGTGAGGTGCACTTACTGTTCCCAGTAACGACAATGTATAGCTGTACAGTAAATACATGTTCCCCACTCCCCGCCACGTAGTTATCTAGGTGATTACATGTAGCTGATGTTGCACAACTTTACAAAATTGCTGCACTGTCTGGTGCATAGTCTAATCATAAGTAGTAGTATTTGTTTCGTAACAACTGTATCTTCAGCTTAGAAGGAGTGCTTGTGAAAGATGAGATCATCAGTTTCTAGAAAGGGAAAAAATGGATCTAAATCATAATCATGTGAATAAGAATAAGGAACTGATCTTTCACATGCTGTGCAGTTTGTGGTGTCTTAATTTTCAGTGCCTAAATCAGAACTCCTTCAGTGGTTACATACATTTATAGTTTTATGCATACAAAAACCTTACAGGACAATCCAGCCTGTGGAACCTGAAGCTCTGGCAGGAGATAGGCAGCAAACCATGCTGAGGGCTATCATCTGCAGCCATTTCCCTAAACCACTCTTGCGGCACGTTGTCCTGCCCACTGTCCTCAGGGAAGCTCCCACAGCACTTCTGTGCTTTTACACCTGATCTAAGGTGTCTCCCACATTGCATGAGGGGAAGGGAAAATGGAAAGCTAATGAGCAGAGGATCTCAAAAGCAAACTGTTTTTTATCTGTAAAGTGCTTGATCCTCATTGCACTGACATATTTCCTGCAGTGCAAAGGAGGAACTGATGTGTCAATTAGAGCAATTTATGCACATTTAAATAACTTTATGATGCTGTGATTAGATGGGCATCTCTAAAGAAAGTATGTGTCAACTGCCTAAATAGAAAACCGATACATTTTCTATTGCTCTGTTGGTTTCACATCCAGTGCAAAGGCCATCTAAATGTTTCTCTAGATTTTGTTCCCGTGAGAGGCTCTTACTACAACAGCATCCTATCAAGAGAGGCTTTTTATTATTATTATTATTATTATTTTGAGGGTGTTTGTGTGCACTGGTGTAATGCTAGTCTATAAACAGAATGTTTTTTGCTTTGTTTTTTTAAATAGTTTTCTGCTTTTAATGAAATAGTTTTTAAATAGTTTCTTGCTTTCAAAAGAGCAAAATACAGCTGCTACTGGCATCTGATTAATGCTTGTTATTTCATGATGACTGTAATTAAATTCAGCTAATTTTCCACTGCAATATTTATGGAAAACAAAGACCAGAAGCTGTAGTTCAACATTTATGCTGGAGGATATAAAAGCACAGGAAATAACTATGCAAAGCTGCAGGGCAGGCACTGGGGGTGGCCCGCAGGGCGCCCAGAGCTTTCCCTTTGTGTCCTACTGGGTGATGTGGAGCCAGTACGTGCACACCCTCCCTCAAAACATCATCTTCTTGCCTCCATTTCTTTTCTTCTGTTATGAGGGATATGTTAGCAGTGAAAAACAGTCTTGGAGCTGTGTTACAGAAAGGATGGCTGCAAACTGTGCCTCCTTGCTGTGGACGTGCCCCTCTGACTGGGCAACCATCAAGGGAATTTACAGCTACCTTTGTGTGCCTTCAGTTTAAGATTTAAGGGAAGAACAGAGAAACATTTCCCTGGAGACTTCTCTTTGGTGACAGCTTTTGACATACCTGAGTTCTGACAAATGGACATGGTAGCAGTTCAAGGATATGCTAGTGGGTACAGCAATGCCACTGCTCTCAACTCATCACATGGACATGAAGCGATGACGAGGATGTCTCCAAAACTAGGTTTTTTTTTTTTCCCCTGAGTGGCTGTGTTGTTCAAACTGGTTATAGGAATTTCTGCAACTTTCCAAATCAGTACCTAACCCCCTCCTTTTTTACTCTGCAGTGGACAACTGTTCTGTTAAAACTAAGTTTTCACTGTGTGTGCCCCCAGAACGGTGGCATTGTCTGCACAATGGCAGTCAGGTAATCCTCTAGCTGAACGCAGCTGGAGTAATGTAGCGTGGGAGCGGCTGACTGCAGGCAGACAGTGAAAAGTGCTTGTACATGATGACTGACTTGCTCTGATTTTGCTAGTATGTTTTTTGGAATGAACACCATGCGCATGTAGCAACACCATGTATCTCGAGTGCAAAGATAAATTCTGTTGCTCAGAGAACAAATATCAGAATAGACTATTGGGACAGAAAAATGGAGCATTAGTCTTGCCACTGCCAGTGGGGAAAATTTAAACAATGCCCTCTCACCACCGTCAGCTGCTGTGCTTAAACACCAAGACATATTTCCCAGCCTCAGAGCTCCAGGGCGTGATTTGTGAGCAAGCCTTTGACCTGATCCCACACAAAATACAAGTTTTGTCTGTTGTACAAATGATGGATGCATGCCTGGGTTTGATCTAGGAGAGCAGATACATTTTAAGGCATATGCCAGAGAGCTGCCTATCATAAAATATCATCCAGAGCGTGCCCATAAGCATACAGAGGAACACATCATTCTGGTTATGCATTAGGTGGATATCTTGTCATGCAGCAGGAGAGATGCCAGGGCATGCTCTGCTTGAGTGTTTCCAAAGAGGTGATAGAGGCTGCGCTGTCTGAAAAGGCTGCTGAGGTAACCTGTACGGTCACTGTCTTCCAGCTACCAATTCTTTGTCAGTCTTCTGTTGAAGATGGTTCAATGGTTCAAATGTAACTTCAGCCTTGGGATATCTTGGTTAAATTTCAACCTTGCAGTGCATTTGTGGTGTTACCACACCACAACGTGTAATGTGGGGATTACATGTATTAAAACCTTTTCATTAAGCTATTTCCTCATCCAGACAAAAACATCCTTTCTAGAGGAGAAAAAAAACAGCCCCAACACCAAATATTTTTGATAAGCCTGACAAATTTAGAATAGAATATATAAATTTTTAGTTTCAGTACTAGATGCTTTTTTTTTTTCTGTGCTCTACTTTCTCAGGCTCTTTTATAATGTTATTGTGTGTGGCTGAGAGAGAACTTGCTTGTCTTCCACAAGTTTATTTAGAGCTTTTCATTGACTAATGCCTTTTGTCACAAGTGACAGTGAAGGACCTGTTTGGTAATAGAGATCAATGGAGATGAAGGTGACATTTCAGAGCAGTGTTTTAAAACTAATGCATAGCTACTTATCTGACCACGGCACCTAGGAACATTGGCTTGCAGTTTAAGAGTGTCATGACCCTGTAACTTCTGCGCTTGCGCTCCTCCTCCTAAAAATGCACCTTTCCCTTCACTGTCACTCTTCTCCAACCCAGTACTTTTCCTCTTCAGGTTTCTTCTTGCCTCCTCTAGAAAGCTCTTTGTCACTTCTCACTCTGTCAGTGGATTAGGCGCCTGTTGGCTGCAGCGGGGCTTTATCAGCAACTGATCGGTGACTTTCTTCCCCTGTGGTGGAGAGGTCCAAGGGCACGAAGGGTGTCACTTCCTTTTATTCCATACTGAGAAAGTGTGGCATTGGCACTGAGCGAATTAAGGAAGTGTGATTTCATGCTCTAGCTCTCTCTACAAGTTTAAATGCACTAAACATACTTGTGAAAAGTGCTAAAGTGATAGACAGTGAAGAACTTAAGGCCCCTTTTTGCTTGGAGAAGAAGTACAGCAGAAGCTAACTGTCGTCCTACATTATATACTGGAGCAGTCATCTTTGAGTATACGGTACAGTTCAATTCCCAAACACATTTAGGATTTAATCCATATCTTCTTTGCCAAAAAATCCAGGAAGGGTGGCAGCTTTCAACTCTGCATTGATCTGAGACTACCATGTACTCAAATAAGTTTCAGAGAAGCTGCCAAATTAAAGCACTACCAGTGCTGACTGGATTGGAGTAAATATTTACTGCCTTGCATGCAGTTACTCCTCTCTACATGTAAGCTTTACTATCTGTGTCCAGAAGTACTGGCTTTCGTGATCTGTTTGCTTGACATCCTCCGCACTTAATTCTAGAATAAGAAGGTCAATTCAGATAATAGATAATGCAATTACATATAAAACACAATCTCAGTAACTTCTGTACATAAATGAAATGAAAACATATTAATAACCTACCACACAGTCTGCCTGATTGTCTCTCACAATGTCATGGCAATGCGTTTAGCACAGACCAAGCAAAGGAAAGATGGATTGCTTTCCCAGAATTTGCTCAGTTAATGGAGAAAAATCCACCCTGATCTAAGCTGGCTCTGACAGTTTCTCAGAAATATTAATGTCTCAAGCTCTCCTGCCTTTAATAAAGTAAAATATAATGTATTTCAGTAGAAAACAAATTCTCCATTTCTCTTCTTCCAGCATTTGGTGCAGATGATAGCTACAGTACTGGTTTCAAGCAGAGCATGCTGAGCTAATTATATTTCTTCTAAACACTGTTGATTTCTTGATTGCTAATGTGGTATTTGAGAGTCAGTGATTCTTAAATGTCAGCTTAAGAATCCATCTTTACCGCTCTGAATCCCCTAAATGAAAGTCTTGTTTTACCAATATTCCCAGCAAAGAATTACTTTCTCTACTGCTTGTCTGGCAAGTGAGACCAATAACAATTTCCAAAGGCCGTATTTTTTTTTCTGCACCACATTTAATTGGTGGGAGCATAGAGACACAGAAACATTTTCATTAATGCTTCATTATTAATGAGTGAAAGATGGATGCAGCACTTGAGGAAACCACTGAATGGAGAATTCCCTAAACAATTTACTGTAGTTTCCTTCAAAGCAGCAGCTCTTTTGAAAGATGGACAGCCCTATTAGTGAGAATGTTGTAACAGCACGACAACAATGAGCTCCCCTTTTAGTCTGCTCTTTATGAAAAAGGAAAAATTCCCGATAACTGTAAACTGTTTGATAAACAAATGAAAATGTTGGGTTTTTTTTTTTCCTTAATTTTGCTGTTCTGTGGGCACACTATTCATACAATTTTTGGATGATAAGACACGTAAATACTACCTTTGTATTTTTGGTAAATTTCCACTTTTTTTTGCTTGTTTTAATATTTTATCTGTTATTTCCTTTTACATGTTACAGTATTGCAACACAAAAGTAATTAAGCCTGTTTGTTTTTTTTTAATTATTATTATTTAGAGACATCTCTAGACATCGTACAGTGAGAATCTACCATCACAAATCTCCCCTTGGAGAAGAGGAGGAGGAGGAGGAGGACCTCACCGACTGCTGTTCAGAAAAAGTGGCTCTTATTCCTAAACTTTCTGTAGGCATGCAGCTGAGCAGCGTGCAAGGTCTCGAGCAACAGCAGCAGGGACTGTGAGGTGCAGAGCAGTATGTATATGGGAAACGGGGAGGGAGTGAAAAATGGGTCCCTGATTGCTAGGGTGAAAGTACATGAAAAAAAGTTTTGAAAAGAAATCTGGATATATAAATTGTTCTCCAGTTCTTGCTATAAATCTGCATATTTGGGAGTCTGTAAGGATTGGTTATGGGAACAGTGTGTGAATTTGGTTGCTTTTGTAAGTAGAATGCTTAATTTTTAGAAACTTTTCAGAAAATACCTTGATTACATACATAAATCTTTTCTCACTGTGAGGAAAGAGCCTCTGTGCTGCTACTAGCAGCAATGCAGAGACTGGCATCCATTTTTACTGCCTTAGTTGCATTGTCTCGTCTAGGCAATAACAGACTGATGGGATGTGATGGCTGGAGCTGTCATAAAACAGTAAACCATGGAGGTGTTACTTCTTGTGGCCCCAGTGTATGCCAAATCCCCCTGCTCCGCCTGTCAGTTAACCAGCTAGGAGTGTAGCTCCACAGTGTGGGATACAGTCACAGTCTAATGGGGCCAGACAAGCTGAGCTTTGCCTTTTTTGCAGGAGGTCATGGTCTGAGTTAGGGTTCTCCTGGCATCACAAGTGAAGGCAATGGCCAAAGCAGCTGTCCAGTATCGGGCACACATTACTGGATGCTGAAGACAGAAGAATCTACTCTTCAGTCTCTGTTTATCTCCATGCAGCTTCCTGAAACCTTTAGCTTGGCTCCTGGTTGAGCTAAATCTCTCAAACACTGCTGCTGCTTGCCTGATGCTGCATCTCCTCCTCTTATGTATTTCTGGTTGGGTGCTATCTGACTTTCTTTATTTCTTCTCAACCAATGCTTGTAAGCCTTTCAGTTTCCTTGGGAGCATTTGTTCAAACAGAGATATGAAGTGGCAAAAGTATCCTATCAGTCAAGTAATGTTCAGTCATGAAATGCAAACATCTGCAGATTTGTAATCATTTTGACCCTTTTGGATGAAAATATTAGGAAGTGGAGAAACTGAGGAATGCAGTTAAATTGAAAATATGGCACAGTATATTCTCATCCAATATCAAAGAACATTGTCTGAATGAAAAGAAAATAGCACATCTTTTTGCCTAGTTTTCTCTCTCACAGGATTTACTATTTCAGCAATACAAATCCAATCAGATACATCCATGAGACTATTTACTGCTTTCAGCTCGAATGGGAAGTGCAGCAGGTAAAAACTGGTATATTTATTTTCTGTTTAACTCTCAGGAGCAAGTCACAAACCTGGGACCTATCATGATTGACATAGCAAGTCAGTAGATAATTACATGGAAACCCCTTTTATTGAAACACCTGTGTTAAAATGTGCATGCTAAACAGAATTTTAATAGGCTGTGAGTCTAAGCTTTAATTTGGTAGCAGAGAAACTTCAAGCATTTTCAGCACTATCTCAAAAACACTAAACAGATCCCGTTTGGAGAGAGATGTTATTTTGCTTTGGCATCAAAGCAAATGCTTGATAAAATGCTTATTATGACATAAAGCATATGCACAGTTTCAAGCTATAATGTCTGAGAGTTCTCTTCAGTTTCAGCCTTTCTTTCTAGTTCCATCTTTACCTTTCTGCCAGGTCTCCAGCAATTTCACTCTAGTTCCTCTACTGCATTTTATTCTTTTCCACTGGCTGAAGAGGAACAAAGCCTCTCTGTTGCTGTTTTGATTCTTCAGCAGACAGTACCCTTCTAGGTTTTTCAGTCAGTGAAGTTCCAGCCTGCACACCTCAAATCTTCTCCCAGTCCTGTATCTCAAGAAGTCATGGTCTTTTGGACTGTGCTGACATTAGCAAATGACTGCAGCCCAAAGGAGCAGATCTGCAGAGGACAGTGGGTGGTGTCAGCAGGTGGCTGACATCCATCCTGTACACATTTTAGGAGGTTTTGCCTTGGGGAAGTTCTAGTCTGGTCCTGTGGTGACTGGCTGGTTAAACCTTTCAGTTTAACTTCATCTGAAAGGAGCCCAATGTGGCTGTCCTGAGGTTGCTCGCTGGTGGAAACTGAGACATAGGGATTTGCAAAGGTAGAAGAGCCGTCTGAACTAAAATACGAAAGTAAGTGCCTGCTCCCTCTTTCCTGGCTTTGCATTTCAATCTCTAGCCTTTCCAATTATCCCTTCATCTGGTCAAGGGGGGCTTTTTCTGTTTTCCAAGTCCTCTTTATTATGGGTGTTTCCATACCTGATATGAGCTTTCCTGGCTTACCCTTCCTACTCCTCACTGCCTGAGTTTCCACAAGAAGAGGAGGAGATGCTCTTCCTGCTTGACACTTGCCAAGAAAGTCCCATAGACCAAACCCGGGAGCACGCTTAGCTCACAACAGAATACATTTAGCTTACAAGTGCCCAGCACTGCTTGGCACACTTGAACTGAGCCTTTCTCGCCTGTTAACTTGACAGCATTTAGGTAATCTCTTCTCATGAAGAAGTCTAGGCACAGGACTGTATTTCTATTCCTTCAAAATCATGAAGGATATCAAATCTCTTGGTAAAGCAGTTATTAAAAAATGTATTTGTGACAAATATTATTATTTCCTTAAGCTTAAATTTACCCTGATTTTTTTTTTTTTAATTTGGCCTAAAGAAAATTTCTTCTTGAACTCTAGGAGTTCAGCCATAGTATGAGCCCTGAATGTACAGTCCTATGATAGGAAATAGCTGACACCCCTAAATTCAGATATTGCTACTCTTTTTCTTGTGTTACTGCACCCTAGGAATCATCCACATGGCATAGATCCAGAGCTGCAGTTGATCATATTTTTATTAATGTTTATGCAGCAATATAAATATATATATATTTTTTTTTTTTTTTCCAGCAAGTCAACACACACAAGCTTCTCTGTTGTAAATCTGTGAGAAGTCCTCAGGAGACCTAGACTCACAAGGCTGCAAGTCTAAGATGCTTATAGTAAAAGCTTCTTCATGAAAATAACTTGAATGGCTAACTTTACTGATGTCTGTGGAATGTCGTACAAAGGAGAATATTAGAATGGTTTCATACGTTGGTAATTCGTGTGGGTGTCTATATGAAGTACCTTTACCTATTAACTTCCCTTTCTTGTTTTCTTTTTCTCTTTCTTTTTCCCCTAAAGGAATATAGAAATTTTTCCAAGGCTATAAATCTAGATATTTTTTTTTCCCTCTCTCACTTTGAAACAAACACATGATCAAATGTTGCCTCTGCTAGTATTTACCCACTAGAGTAAACCTTCACATGAAAGCGTTCTTCTAGCCAGGATGCAAATAAATCTTTTACATGTATAAAATCTCAAGCATTCCATAATATCTATTTATTTTTTACATATAAGATGTAAACAGCAGCAGATGGTGAGTGTAATAGCTATAAGAAAATAGGGGAAAAGGTATAAAACGTTTACCTGTGGCAAGAAGAGTCAAGGATCTTTGGAAATTGTGTCTTGTGTGAAAGTTACAGCATCATCATTCTTTGTGTGACAGTCATATTGGTTATTTTGCTTTTCAGAACAACTGTGGAAATCTTTTCATGCATGCCATATAACAATTTTGTTCATATTCCTTTGATTTTAGTTTCCTGGTCTCATACTGTACATTTGTGAAACAAAGCTCTCAAACCTTCAAAAGAAATTTCTCCCTTCTCTTTTGATTCTGCTTGTGGGAATGGAAGATTTATGTACATTGAAGAAACATAGTCTGAAACAGCCATTAAATAAAATTCACAAAGTAGCATCACTATTTAAAATCTGTAGGTTTTATATTTAATGGATTAGCCAATAACTAAAGAAAACGAAGGGACAAATAATAAGCAAACATTTTTAGATTAAATCTACTTCTAAATTATACCTTTGACATGAAGAAGAATTTTCTGAATCATGACTTTCATACAGAGATGCAACCACAAGGCAGTGGTACAGACCCGCAAATTAAAATGGCCTCTAGCTCTCTGTGTATAGCAGAAACCCATTAAAAATATAAAAAATTATCAGGTCTGTATTAGCTATGAGACAATGACAATCAGGGTAGCCATAGCCAAGAAAAATCAAATACCATCTTCTTTAATTAATAAGATTTTCTTTAAAACTGTATTGAGTTTCTGTAGTTGCATTTGTTTTCTCTATGGCCAAACAAGCAATGAGAAACAGGCTTGGCCCATGTCTCCAGGAATCCACAATTGTAGGTGCTCAGTCTTAGAGTGGCATACACACAGAACTAAAATATCAAGTTGAATTGCTTGTCATGTAAATGAATTATTCCTCCCTGGGTGAAATCTCTGGAACAGGAAGGATGCACTGGATGCACCTAGGAGGGGGCACGCACAGCCTGGCTGTGCAGCTGCTCCCCTGCTCACGGCCACCACCCAAGAGTGGGAGAGAACTTGTGCCTCACACCATCTCTACTATTGCAGATGGAATTACCTTTTCAAGTGTCCCCTCCCCTGCATTCCTGTTGCCAATCTCAGCATCTCGGACACTGAATGATCTGTGGAAAGAAAGTGCCAAGTCTGGTCCACTGCTGCTTGTTCACTGGCTTGTGGAAATATTTTGTTCTGTATTGTCTGGCAGTAGGGGCCATGCTTGCCATAGCCTGCTTCATCTGAAATCAAAATCTTTCAGTTACCTAATGCCTTAGTGTTGCTTCTTTGTTCAAAAAAGTATCAAAAAAAAAAAAATCCCCATTTATTGCTCTATATGCTTATCTGTTATGAATGTTGTCTCTTAGTAATTTTCCAGGACAAAAAACCAGTTGTGCCGAAGTAATTTACTCTAGTGAAGTTTTAATCAAAAACTATTGGAAATATGCAAAATGCCTATGGGAAGATCCAGTGGTCCGAGCTGCTCATTCCCTTGGCACCCCTATTGGGCCCAGGCTGTCTACCTCTCAACAGATGTTCTTCTCTGCATGCAGTACAAAATCAAGCAGGACTTGGCTCTAAAGTACCTTTATTAGTGTTAAATTTGATCATTTAAACTGCTACTCTAACATACTTAATTTGGCATTTGTGTTTTCCTAAGAGTATGTGTTTTGTTTAATTTGTTTCATTTCATCCTGTACCCAGCTGTCTGTAATTTTACTATCAATTTCTGTATTTTTATGGTGACTTATGTAAATATTACTACATTATGGAGATTTTATAAAAGCCAAACAGGTAATGCCATTAACCTCAGCCAGTCAAAAATAAGCCTATTAATTTCCAGTCAAATTGCCACATGACAACTGTGCAGACTCACAAAAATTAACCATTTCCCTTCAGATCAGTGTATCATGCACTAAATATTTTTCTTAATCCATTGCTATAACTACATGTCACCACAGAGCTATCAACAGCCAGCGGGTGGTGATACAAGTATGTTCTTGTCTGGGGTCCACCTTGTGGTCACTGGTGGTTTCAGACACCATGACTACCTCTGTAAATACACGGTCACATTTGCACTGTGAAGTAGCCTGGCTTGGCTCTGGCCATAGGAATGGCTTCTCCAAAGACCTCAAAGGTCAATGAAATCTGAACTGATTTTTTTTTTCTACTGTTTTATTTACCTCAATGGACAAATGTTTTTCTATACTTTGCATAATTTCTGTTCTGAGGAATAAAAAAAGGACTGATAAAGCTATACCTGCTCTTCTGAAGACTCTAGTAAAGCTATTGGATTAGGAAATTGAATCAGTACAAAAAATCTCCATATGGAGATTTTTATTAATAGCTTTGCATTTTTATTAAAGCAGGATAACTCTTAAAGCCTCACAAATATTGATGAACTGAAAGAGAAGTTGGTGGGTTGGCAGTTTCTACTTTGTAGAGGTTTTCTAGGGGCTTGTTTCATTCTCTGTCCGAGTTCTGGCTGATTAATCCTGGATCATGGGAGCTGCACTGTACGATGGCTGGATCCAACTGGCGCCTGTCAGAGCCTCTGAATAATAGAGTCCCCTACAAATTTGATGAGTTTTGTTTCTTTAAGGCTCTCTTGGGGCTTAACATTTTTTTTGCATAATTGGGAAGAATCGCAGCTGATATTCATAACGGAGCAATTGTCAGTCCAAGCCCCCAAATCCCTGGATGATAGCTCAGTGCATCAAGTGACCTTCATCTCTGGATGAAAAATGTGAAATAATTAGCCTGAAGAGAGGCATGTCTGAAAAATGTTCCAAATGCTCCAAATTCCTAACCTGGGCAACCAGTGCCTTTTCTTGGAAGTAGACTCCTGGGTAGTTCACAATTTATGTTGATGAAAAGCTCTCAGATCTAGGTCTGGACCTCAGTGTGGGCTTCTCACATCCTTTCCCGCCTCTCACAGTGATCTTTCCTCTCCTCCTCACCCTAGGGCACATTCCCCCAGAAGCAGCTGGTATGGAGGGGGTGAGAGGCTGAGATTTCAGGCAGTTGTTTCTGCTGTCTTCAGATTTTTTTTTTCACTCTGTTCCTAGAAATAAGCAGTTCAGCCTTGAGTTTTATCAGGACTGTCTACATCTCCAGCATCTCTGAAGAAAAACAGGACCGGGGAAAACACCTGGCAAAATAAATATATTGGGGAAGGGAAGAAGAGAATTGTCAGCAGGAAAATAAGGGAGGAGATGAAGGAAGATGAATGAAGGCATGAGAGAGCATAAAAACAGACATACAGAATAAAGGAAAAAACAAAAGGGGGGGAAAAAACAGACAGAAGGAGAAATGGAAGCACCTGCCGGGGAGGGGTATGAGCCATCCAGGAATTTTATTACACTACTAAGGGAGTTCAATATAAAAAAAACCATGGGAAATATTGACTCAGGGCTTTCTCCTCCCCTATTAATGACATGGATTATCAATGCCCATATTGTTTCTTACATTCTTTCTAGCAAGACTATATATTTCTTTTGTCTGTATTATACCCCATTCTTTTATGTCTTTTATTATTATTCTTGGGGTAAGGACTGTTACTTGAAGACACTGCTATATTTTCCTTATGAATGTGATTTTTCTCTCCCTCTGATTCCTATTAAATATGCCAAAGCATAGCTACTATTATTAATGGAGAAATTTGGCACTTGGTTAACTATAGCAGTAAAGCAGCAAAATCTGCTTGAGAGTTGTGCACGCAGAATGAACACACAAGGCCTCTAAAATCTCGCTGTAGGATGGGAGTTATAAGACGTAAAGCATAGTTTCACTGTATTTAAATAGATAGGATAGCACAGTACCGTTAAGGTACAGTACTATCCATTTGAAGTATACCAACCTGCCTGTTAAATAAATCCTTTTAGTACACAGAACTAAACGTACAAAACTCCACAAAACCGCTTCACTTTTCACAGCCCACAAATCACATGCAATATCTCTGCATTATATAGCTTCCATCATGCCCACAATCATGTTATCGGAGCCTAGGCTCAGTGTAATCATTATCCAGCAGCTGTCTTATCTTTTAGTGTGCTGGAAAAAACCCCCACACATAAATTCACAAATTATTTTATCCGTAGAGAAATGAGTAGCTCCAAGAAGTGTCACTGTTCCCAGCCATTCTTCTTGAATGTAACCTATGCAGTTCTTCCTTTTCTGGGGGGTATAAAATACTTGTTTTCCTTACAGCAGATATGAGTCAAAAATAAATCTAAACGTGCCTTGTCGCTTCAGCTGGGAAAACACTGGCACTCAAGATAGGCTACAAGTGTTCACTGAAGTCACCTTTTGTCTCCATCCTCTGCTAATTTGTTTTTGAGATGTTATAGTGCGACGGATGAGCCTGCACCCTCGCTGGCTGAGCTGGTGTGCCTGACTGCTCTGGCAGAGAGCTTTCCTGGGGCGCTCAGTGGTGGCAAAATCTGCCGAGAGCATCCCCTCAGAGCACTTACCTAAAAAGTTTGTCCTCAGCCTGGGCAGCTGGCCATATGGGAATCCACATTCTGACAATACAGTCCCATGTTGCCTGTCCTTCACTGAATTGATCTCCCTGTGGCCCCAATTTCCAAACAGCTACTTTCACTCTCTAATTCTGCACAGTGTTCCTAAACTGAGTTTCCAGTGTTCTTTCCTTTTTTTTTTTCTCCAGAGATCATGCCATCTTTCCAAAATCTCTATTTGTTTTGGGGCATATAGTTCCACTTGGGGTTACCTATATTTTGCTATTTCTGTTGATATTTTTTGGCAAATGGGAAATGAAAGGAGGAAGTATATGATAAATATCTTAATATCTTACCTGGACTCCAGAGATTTATATTCTGTTGAACCCTTGCCAAAAATTGCAAGGTGTGTAGACACAGGCCAATAAGGAACCAATGGACCTGTAAAACTGACAAATAGATTTGTTCATAGCATGCAAAGGTGATGGGGAGGAGACACAAACAGGTTCTTAAGGTGCTAAGCTGTCAACTGGCAAAAATCCCCATTGTTTCCCTGTCTTCTGCTTTTCACAGAAATTCAGAATCTTACCTTTGAGTTTATTTCAAGAAAAATGTCAGCATTTGGTTTACTTCTTTTTCTGCTTCAGTTAATTTAACCTTAATAAACTTCTTGACTATTGCAAGTTCCTAGTTTTATACATAGAAAACGTGTAGTTTGCTCCTCAGATTTATGAGTATTTTGAAACTCACATATTTAAATGAGAGAATAAAATCTGTCTGTTCTCTCTCTAATGCCATAGGAACTGGCAATGCCTTAATTAAATCTTAGGACTCCTGATGCCACTGTGGAAAAGCATAAGGGCCTGACTTCTTGTAGGAGCTCTCAGCAAATGAGAGCTGACTTGGGGGAAGTGCACAGCATCAAAATGGGACAGCATAACACTGTCTCTCGCTGGAATCAGGAGTGAGCACCTTCACTGCCTGCTTTATGCACTTTTGATTTTGGTTTTGCTATAGCTTTCAGGGTCCCTGCCTGACTTTAGGCTTCCTATTGCTCCAAGCCCCGAGCGAACCTCCGGGCATTTGTGCCTAATCTAAAGAGACAAGGTTGGGAAGAATTGCTATTGCACCCAAGTTAGAAATACAAGGCAAGGGCAAGTAAATCTGTTTAAGGTATTATTTGGCTTTTAGTTTTGCCTGAGGTGATATATGAAGTCTAGGGCAGAGGAGGGAGATGAACCTTAACCTTCCATTCCAGTGCATTTAACCATAAAACTGTCATTTGTCATAGCATGCATGATGAATGCACAAATACAACCACTTTCCACTTTGCTCCTCGTGGAGGATTTTACAGTCATGACACTGTGCAGGGATCAACTGGCTTGATTTAGTTCACTACATCTGCTGTAGATCCTCCTCAACACTATGAAGAACCAGCCCTCAAGGCTGACATGCCTCTTTGGAGACATCATAAAAATGCACGTGTTTGTGTTTGGAAAGCTTTGTGGTGGGAGGATGAGATAAAGATTTTAAAACTGCTTTCTGAAAGCCACTTCTGGGAAGCCTTTCTTTGCAAGTATTCAAAAGCTCTCTTAAAAAGTTATACAATCAACACTGCCTGAAATTAAATTAAAACATGTGCAATATTAAAAAAGCAAAACCAAAGCCAAACCAGCTGCCTTAAGAGGGAGTTGTGCCTCTAAGCTGTGAGTGTTTTGGATAGACTGGATACAACTCATACCAAATGTCTCAAAATAGTCAGAGCCTCAAGGGACCAGTAGAATTTAGTGAGCAACTATGCCATATTATTCCTGTAACCTACATACTTCTTCCCTTCATCCCAATACTAACGTGAAATTCTGAGCTTCCTGGAGCCAGCTGAAGAAATTGCACTAACTTCAGTGGGCCAGTAGCCAAGTTCCTGATGCATATCCTCACTTGTCTTCCATGCCCACTATTTAGATGGAGGGAGTTCCACAGTGGGCTCCTTTCAGGATCCTTCTTGTCCCATGCAGTTGAACCCATGGAGTATTCCTCCTTGCTGGTGACTGCATGTGCTCTGAAGCAAGGAGGGAGCTGAGTCACCTGTCCTATGCCTGTGCCAGCTGACCTCAGACACTGGAGCATGGGGATAATGAAGAGACCTGATGGCTGAGGATCACTGCCAGAAGAAAGCACCTGTAGATGAGTCAGATCTTGAGTTGGCAGCTCAGCATTTTCTTTACCCCACAGATATAGACACAGTTATCCCTAAAGGGTGACCAGCAATTGCTGTCCTTATGACTGTGAGTGATGTGATATATGCAATGCATTAGCAGCATTAAAAATGGGGATGGTAATCCTTTTTTTTTCTTGAGAGTATAGATAGGAGCCAGGTGCGTTGGGTTAAACTGTTAAAACTTTCCAAGAAATCATAATTAAAGTAGCATCCAGTCTACTCTTTACTTGAGATTGGTACCATGTGGGCATTTTGACTTTAATTGCGTTGGTCCATTTAGTTCTAGTCACCTGTTTCTTGTATTTTCAAAGGCATTTCCTTTCAGATGCTGTAGTAACACCTTACCACCTCACATTATGTGGTATTCAAAACTTTTTACATTATCTTATTGTAACTTCAAAAAAGCCAAATTATTCAGTATGTCAAAGGAAATAGCTTCCATCCAGTGCAACCTTAGGCTGAAAGCCAACTTTATTAAAAAACATAACGCATCAGCCTTCACATAGCTCAAATATATTTCCTTACATCGTGACATACCATGTCTAATACCGTAGAATGAACTTTATATGAATTTCTATTCAGTGAACTCAGTATACTGAATGTTATTTCATTCTCCAGTGCTGTGTGAATGAGCACACTGAGCATGGAAACAGAATAGTTGCACAGCCTTGCACTGCTTTTCTTTGCTCTCTCTCTCATTGTTTGGTTTTTTTTTGTTGTTTTGGTTTGGTTTTGATTTTGTTGTGGTTTTTTTTTTCCCCCATCTGAAGAGTGAGCACTGCTCTCTCCCTTCCTATGACCAAGAAGAATTTAATTCTCGGGCCCTGTCCTTGGTACCAGGGTTGCACAGCCCTGCCTTGGCACATGCCTCATCCTATGCAGCAGCCATAGCTCTCTCTGTACATACACATATGTATTTATAGATAAAAAGGTAGAAAAATTGATAGTGTTAACCCACCTCAGTTTTCTAGTCTGGACTGTCCCAAGGACCTCTGAGGCAGTAGCATGAGGGTTCTCTGCCACTGCTTAGTCCAGGGTTTCAGTGGCACCCATGACTTGATGGCATCCAAGTCTCTCTGGTTGGCTCCATTAAGTTTTCGATGTGATATACATAGAGCTAGACATTTGGGACAGCTGTGTCTAGAGACCTAGAACAAATATTGAAAATTTAGGAAAAACAAATGATTTTATGTAATTGGGATAGAAGCTAGTATCGAGGTTATATCGAGGAAATAAACAGTGTTTTCTTTTCAAGCACAAAGCTCTTATTTCTCAGTCAAACTGAAGCTATTGACTTTTCTGCAGATAACGTGCCACTATGTACACTTGTTTCTAAGATGATATCTATGCCTGGTAGTATTGGTTTTAGAAGTTACAGCTGGCCTAGAGGAACATGGGAAATGGAGAATTTACAGGGTATCAATCCCCATGGCTCTTTCAGGTGCTGCGATTAGAAAGTTGTTTTATATTACAAAGGATAAAATTTCTGCTTTCTCTGTCACGTCTTGTACAGACTAAAGGAAAGATAACCTGCCCAATCATCATTATCGGCTCAAAAGCATAGATGGAAAAATCCATGCGTATCAGTTCTGTAAGTCTCAAGGAAATTTGCAGAGGAAACAAATGACCCACATCATAGAAAATGGATAATACTTTACAAAATTGGTACCTGGGAGCCATGTGCCTAAATTAGCAGTAAAAATGACCCATTCTTTTCAAGATGAAATTAGTTGTCTGCTGAAGTACAGTAAAGAGATTATTTTTAAGGCTGTTTTACCACCTGCTCCTTATCTCTGGGATCGCTGTATTCAGTTCTGATTTATGAGGAAAAGCAGAGGGAATCAGGTGAATTTTAAATGACATGTATCAAGATCACAGTGGTTTGGTCTTTTCTTCCAGGCTCTATTATTTTTTATCCTATTTTTATACAATAGCAAAATTTTAACTGCTTGCAAAGGCAGGGAATTCGGGGTTGCTTTTCTTCCACTGTTTTATCAAGCAATACTTTTTGCTAAAAAGTGAGCTATTTGATATGCAGTGAGGCTAGCCAACAGATAATTTGACCACTGACCAGATCAACTCTTACAATTGCTTGCTTTCTTGTTTCTGTTAACAGCTTTTATGTATGTGTACATTTGTATATATGGGTGTATTTAATGCTCTCAGAAAATGTCAATCTAACTTACCTGTCATCAGACACTCTGTGGCATAGTTTTGTTATCGCTCTTCAGTATGTGAAACAGATTATGCTGGACATATTATAAGGCCATTCTAAAAATAGAAATAAATAGTTTAACAAGCTAAAAAAACCTCACATGCAGTAAAAAACGAAACAACAAACAAACAAAAAAAACCCCCAAAACCCAAAAAACTCACTTTCATGGAAAGCCTGCAAGTTGCACTCAGAACCTCTATCAGCCGTCTAAAAACCTCACAGAATCCAGTTTGTGTTAGCCTGAAGAGAGATGATAGTATAATAATAATAATAATAAAACCACTACGCTAAGGCATGTATAAAATGAAGAGGTGAATTGCAACATCCAGCAAGGCTTCATTAAGGGCAAATTGTGCCTGACAAATTTGGTAGCCTTCTACAACGGTGTTACAGGATTGGTGGATAAGGGAAGATAACTGACGTCATCTGCCTGGACTTGTGCAAAGCATTTGACACTGTCCTGCACAACATCCTACTCTCTAAACTGGAGAGGCATGGGTTTGATGGATGGACCACTCAGTGGAAAAGGATTTGGCTGAATAGTTGCTCTAAAAAAGTGTTGTGGTCAGTGACTTGATGTCCAAATGCAGATCAGTGATGAATGAGGTTCCTCGGGGGTCCGTATTGGAACAGGCCCTATTTAACGTCTTTGTCAGCAACACGGACAGTGGGATAGAGTGCACCCTCAGCAAGTTCACCAATGACACCAAGCTGTCTGGTGCCATTGACATGTTGGAGGGGAGGGATGCCATCCAGAGGGACCTTTACAGACTGGAGAGGTGGGCCCATGAAAACCTCATGAAGTTCAATCAGGTCCTGCATGTGGGTCAGGCCAATTCCAAGCACAAACACAGGCTGGGCGGAGAATGGATTGTGAGCAGTCCTAAGGAGGAGGACTTGCGAGTACTGGTGGACAAGAAGCTCAACATGAGCCAGCAATGTGTACTTGCAGCCCAGAAAGCCAACTGCATCCTGGGCTGCATCAAAAGGACTGTGGCCAGCAGGTCGAGGGAGGTGATTCTGCCCCTCTACAATGCTCTTGTGAGACTCTACCTGGAGTACTGCATCCAGTTCTGGAGCCCCCAACATAAAAGAAGGACATGGACCAGTTGGAAAGGGTCCAGAGAAGGGCTACAAAGATAATAAGAGGGCTGGAGCACCTTTCCTATGAGGACAGGCTGAGAGAGTTGGGGCTGTTCAGCCTGGAGAAGAGAAGGCTCCAGGGAGACCTTGTAGCAGCCTTCCAGTATCTAAAGCGGGGCCTACAGAAAATACAGGGAAAAACTCTTCAGTAGGGCCTGTTGTGATAGGATGAGGGGTAATGGTTTTAAAATAGAGGGAGGTAGATTCAGATTAGATATTAAGAAAAAAAATTTTATAGAGTGTTGTAGAACACTGGAACAGGCTGCCCAGAGAGATGGTGGATGCCCCGTCCCTGGAAACATTCAAGGCCAGGCTGGATGAGGCTCTGAGCAACCTGATCTGGTTGGGATGTCCCTGCTCCTTGTAGGGTTAGTCCTAGCACAGCTCTAGTTGTTGCAAACATCTTGTCCCTGTAGAGTTGCTTCCACACTTCAGCATTTTTTTTGTGGATGGTCCTGGTCCCACATACCTTGTGGTTCTTCTGGGTTTCTGCTTTCTCAGAGGATCCAGTGTGCGCTTTCCCTGTGTGCTAGTGCTGGCTATAGAAACAGGGCAATAGTTGCAGTTGCTGCCCTTGGTTTGGCTCAGAGCTTCTTATTCATGCCAACAGCCTGTTCCAGCTTCCTCAGACTGACACAGGAGTTGGCTAAATAAAACCAAAGGCCTTTAGATCCATTTCAGGACCTGAATCAAACCTAATTTACTTTTTTATTGATCTATATTGGGTATAGTTATCTTTAAAAGTCAGGTCCCTATTTTGGATATAAAAACCTCATCCTTCATAGCTTTTCTATCCTTGCTTCTGCTTCTCTATCACCATTTATCTTTATCAGCTTCTATGGCATTATGTCCAGAACAGTGCACAACGGAGGAACACATCTAGTCTGTGATGGGGGAGTGAATATGATCATGCAGGGATCCATAAATATAGGAATTTACAAAATCATTTGTTTACTGTCAGCATTTTTCACTTTTAATGTAGTATTTTTGAATATATTATTTTAAATCTCTAGGTCTAGGTCTAGGTCTTCTAGACCTCACTGTATTTTTTTTTATAATAAGGTGAATGCAACTTTTTTTTTTTTTTTTTTTTTTATGTGATATGATGTACAAGAATCAAACTCTATATATGCTTGTTAATGCAGTGCTTTTTGGTCCCTTTGGGTTTTTTGTTTGGGTTTTTTTTTAATACAAACTATATTGGATAATGAACTATTCACAGAGTAAGACGGATCATACTGCAGACAGAAAGTGTTAAAATTCTACAAGCAGGATGTTTGTTTGCTCTGCCCTGTTGCTTTATGGTGTGCTGTAAGTGCTAATGAATGAGAACTGGAATTTCTAATTGTGATGAGGCTTTCACAAAACAATAGGTAAATAGTGCATATTGAAGAAATAAACAACAACTGAGAGACAATGTTACATTGCAGTTGAAGTCTCCTAAAAGAACAGGCTGCTGTTATTATTGGGCACATCATTTAGTTCGCATCATCTATCCAGCTACCTATTTTCTTTTTCTCAAATGAAAGAAAACTACCTCCTCCAAAATATGAAGAAAAGACTTCTAGGGGACCATGAATGTGTAAATGCAGAAGAGAAAAAAGACTCAGCATTTTGCACAGCATGGGCAACTATTCACAGATAAGTTTTTCTTGAAGAAAAGAAACTATGATTGGATGAATTCATTTGAGGATGGTCTTCACTGATCCCTCTAAGTGTTTTCATTAGGGCCTAAACTCAGATTCACAGTGTGTAACCACACAAGAAATAAATTATATCCTTTTTTGACTCTTTGTGCAGACTACCTGGGGTAGTGTTCATTACAGCTAGCATAATATGCAGGGTGGCACAGACGTCCTTGCAATGTATAGGGGTAGAGAAAGGGAAGGGAATTCAGAGAAATGCAACAAAGACATGGTGCTGCTTAACTAGCAGCTCAGTATGACTGGTTTATTACCCATGAAACATGTAGGAAACTACCAAGCTGCTGCAGGAAGTCAGGACCAGGAGGGTGAAAGCAAGGGGTTTGCACACTTTTATTTATGTGCATCTCTGTATTACTCCTGTCTTAATGCCATTTATGTGATTTAAAAGCAGCTAAATGTAGCTTCTGTGCTGCCTGTACTGAAGGCTGGGCCTCAGCCAGCTCCAGCTGATGATCAGAGTAAAGCCCTCAAAAGAGCTGACAAGCTAGGAGGTTAATCTGCAGTTCCTGAATGACAATTGTGTCTCCTAAGTATCCAGTACTGGAGTCCCGCAAAAGACCTGTTAGGGCTTCTTGCTTTTCCATCTCTTTCCTTTTTTCCTCAGGAGATTATTTTTGTTTTCAAATGGAATTATATTTCCTCAGTCTTTTGGGATCTTATATCAGGGGTAAGCACAGTCTACAGCAGAACTGGAAGTATGATTGCATTCCCTGTTTTATCCAGACCGTCCATTGAACAAATCTGCACCAAACTTGATAGCATGAGGATAAAGAAGCACAGTTTAGGAGAAAAACATATGTGTGATAATTTTAAATAGAAATCCAGGATGGTCAAAAAGAATTGAAATTTAATTTTAGAATATCCAGAAATTAGATGCCTGATTTTTTACTATGAATAAATCTATCAGACTTTCAAACATTCAGATTAAGCACCAGGGCTAATTGATAGCTGTGTGCTGAAAGAATAAGAATTTATTCCAGCTCCTCAACTAGAGACATTATCAATCTTTGACAGAGACAGGAAAACTTTTCTTTTTAAGGGCAGGATAGTGAAGGACGGTGCTGTATGTCCAGTGCAGAGGGACTAGTCCTGTGTAGGGCTGATGGCGAGCTGGGACAAAGGTTGAAGCAAGATGCTCAGGGACAGATCACTCTGGATTCTCAGAGATTAAGACTACAGCAGAAGCAGGAGATGGGGTTGTGGTTTAGACAGTGAATAGCTGAGTTAACTACCAAGGTAAGCAAGTAGGCTTGATGCTCGGGCTAAGCAGGAGGAGTTATACACAGCACACAGACTGAAGCAACATCACTACTGTCCTATGGCACTTACTTGCTCGTTGCACTTGGAACTTCTAGTCAACAACCAAAGGCCCCAAAAGACAAATAGCATCACTGTAATGTACAGAAGCTAATAAATTCCCTGAATATCTCTTTGCTGCAGCTGAAAGGATAGAAGAATGGACTTCGAGAGCATTCATTAGACATCGTGCTTTCTTCTCCTGGGGTTGGGATATGTTTAGAGAAATTAAGTAAATTGTATTTACATACTGAAAGGCCTTTTTGACACAAAGTAAGTAGCCATGGTAGTATGAACTAGGCATTCATTTTTTTTTTTTTTTCCAGGCAGTTTAAGCTTAAAGTCAAATATTTAAGACACAGAATGTTTTGTTTTTCTTGGGCAACCCAATTAGATGTTTCCACAATCATAATACATTGGCTAACAAAAACCTCATACAAAAAAAAACACGCACAGAAATCAGAATGAATTACTGTCTGCGTTCACTGAGGCAATACCTGCCATAAGTGCTGCAGTGCTGTAAAGGTATTATTTGTCATTTTGGGGGAATGAAGTCTCAAGAGCAGAAGCTTAAAGCTCATCTTGTGTTAGTGTCTGCCTGCTAGAGGGTAGAAAAGAAAAAAAAAAAGGGAAAGAAAAAAAAAATCCTTTTATTCATGAAGGGTCCAAGAAATTGCAGGAGTTAATGGTTGAGCCTACTGTCCTTGGAGTCACTGGAACATTTTCTGTCGATCTGAGTGAGCTGGAGTCAGGCCCTGAATGACATACACAAGATTCCAAATGGGCCCACTACTGCCCAAAATAAATTCTTGTGCTACTTCTGCCCCTTCACGGTTAGAGTAAAGAGACGGTTCATTTCTAACCTAATTAATTGCCCTACTTCACAACCTGCCTGCAACCATCTCTAGAAGCCCTGCTTCCCTTAGTTTGCTGCAAATCTAACAACTTACAACAGTAAAAATTACAGCCTTCATGTAGCACATTGCTGATGCCATTAGTCTAATCACCATGCTACATTTTACTGAAAACTGATGAAACTATTGGGTTATTGAGGCTCCATTTTAGCTTTGTCTATGGATGATTTAATGGAGAAAGAAATCAGGTTAGGGAAAGCTCTGAATATGTATTTTCTAGGGGGAATAAAAAAAGTTTTTCTCGCCTCCTCTCACTGCCTCTCAGTCATCGAGAGAGAAACAAATGATGAAAATGACACATGAGCTCCTGCAAAGCCTAAAAATAAGACAGCTTTTATTTTATATTTGGAAAGGGAGATTAGTTTGTTCTGTGGCTATTTTCCTTTTTTCTTTTTTATAATCTTTAAACAAGGTGACATTTAAAGTAGACATTCACCATGCCGGAAAAAAGCGAACAAATTTATTGCATATTATTGCTGGGGAGGTGGATAATGAGAAAAGAAGAGAAAAGTGGAGGAGAGGGAGGAAAGTGGGGGCACTTACAGTAAAATACATTTGTGTGGGTTGGGTTTAGCAGTTTGAGACAGGGAAGTAGTTAGTCAAATCTCATTTACACCCAGAAATGAAGAACAGTCTTTCTCTTAAAAGGAATTACCTATGAACAATCCTTGAAGCTAGCATTAGGTAGGCAGGAAGGAGGATAAATGTGGAATTGTTAACTGTGGCTAAACCAAATGTGTAACCATCCAGTTCAGCTAAAGGTCCTGAGGGTAAAAAAAAAAAAAAAAAAAAAAAAAAAAAAAAAAAAAAAGATGACAACTAAATGCTAAGGGATTTTATGTTTTTTTTTTCCTAAACTCTATAAAATTAGTCCTGCTCCTTAAAAGCATTTTGACACTAGTCTCAGACAAAAACTGCAGAAATTAAAAAATAAAAGCCATCGAGCTCATGCTTTGTAGTTCAGTAGGATTAGCCACACAAGAGCAAATTCCAGGAAGAGAAGGTAATCAAAATGCAGGCAAGCAATTAGATCTGCATATTAAGTATGAAAATACACAGTGCTGGGTGCATATTAAGCTACTGCAGTAACCTTGTGCTTCCGGAGCTGCTTGGTAAGGTTACTGTGCAAAGGAGCTCAGAGGACTCACCTCCTGAAGGGAAATTGCTTTCCTTCAGCTGTAATCATCGATATGGTGCTGGAAATGTACCTTGTGCTTGATCATGATTAGCAAGCTGGCTGGGGACAGCAGGCCACAGCGTGGCCTGCCCTGGCTGGAGAGAGTCCGGTCAGGCATCGCCGGTGTCGGGCAGGGCTGTGGGGGGGGGCTGTGCGGGGCGAGCAGCCACCCGGGCAGAGCTGGGGACAGCCAAGGCAAATGGGGCGCAGGGAGGTCTGCAGGGCAGCTGCCCACCCTGTGCCTGACTCATGATGCTGCTCTGAGTCTCTCACTTTCCGAATCATTAAATTCACTTCAGAAAAACAAAGAGCAGCAGCCTGGGGAATTTTTTTTATTGCTACTATTGTAGTGGGATTTTACTGCAATAGAAGGAGCCTATTCTAATTTTGGAAAGCAATGCTACTGGAACAAACTACATTTTTATATGTAATTATTATTATTATTAGCTTTTATCCTTCTCTCTAAAATTGAGGACTGGGATTTTCAAACACTCGTGCAGCTGTGTTGGATTCTCCCTGCTCTCTGCTGTTCCTTGCTGGCAGCGACTGCACAACTGGGAAAAGGTCTGGCAATCCAGGCATCTTGCGGTTCATCACTACCAGCAGTTCATGAGTTTCTAAGGTTAGAGTTACTTTACTTGTAAAGTTTTAGCATAGGGCTGCTCCCTGTGCCCACCTCCTGTCCCTGATTGATAGTCTGTCTGTGCACACTCAGTAACAGCCAAATATTGATAAACTCCATAATAAAGGCCCAGATGTATTTGCTCCCCCAGGATTCTAAATGCTTCTGTTGATGAGAACCCAAGGGGGAGGGAAAAAAAACACAAAAAAAACCCCAAAACCAAACCAAAAACTAGTTGTCCATCCTGTTTTGAGAATGACTTGAGTGTCCGGTGGATCCAAAGGCAAGCAGAGTAATTACTTTGTAAAATACATTGGCCAGCTTCACATGGAGGATAACCAGGTGCTTCCAATGGAGATTTATCTTCACCCTCCTCAAGAAAGATCACTGGCTTTTAGTGAACAATACAACCACAACACAAGTCTAAGATAATATGACAATTTATGTAACATGGCACATACATAAGAAATAAAATAAATGCCACTGTGTCTTCCTGTCCTATCTGTTCAAGCCCTTAATTTCTCTCCCATTTATAAAAGTCTCCAGAAGATGAGGTACTCACTCATTCAAAGCATTTTTTTTTTTTTTTAAGAGCTTGATATTGTGGGAGGGAAGGAAAGTAATAAGAAAAGGGTGGGAAGAATGATCATCTCTAAGGAAAGCAGCTTACTATTTCAGGAGGCAGGCAAAATCATTTTGAATGAGCATCAAGCCTAGAACACAGCCAAAATGTTTTATTTTTATTTTTCCCCCCTCTAAAATAGCACTTCTGACAAATCTGTCCCTTTAAATTTGCTCTTAACTTTCTCACTTCACCAAGTTTGAATTTGCTGTATTTCTCAGCCCTGTGTGGCAGTGTGGGTGTCAGAAATAAGCAGGTGATGTCATTTTTCATTCCCTAACCCAGGGTTTAATTGACACCATCATTCCACACCCCTCCTCCCACCCTTCTTCCACCTCTTCAGTTTAAACCCTGTTCTCCCAGGCCTTTTGGATCAACACACTTCAAAAATGTGTTACCTTCACCATTTAAAGTCTTCTCTAAGAAAGGGAAGCTTCATTTTTACATCCTGGTTGATATGGAGATGACAAATATGTCCAATATGGTTTTGCTTTAGTAACCAATGATTTATCCAGTGATAATCTCTTTGACACACAAAATGAAGAGATGACACAGTATCAGTGGTGGAGAGAGAACTGGCCATCAGTATACTTTGAATTATAAATATTTGTTGCCTTTATTATTTTTTTAATAAACCACTGGAGTAGAATCATAGAATCATAGAATGGTTTGGGTTGGAAGGGACCTTAAAGATCATCCAGTCCAACCCCCATCATCCAATCCAACCCCCTGAGTAACTCAGGACCATAAGCCAGCCCTTTCAAAAGCTGGGCTTTCAGGCTTCTGAAATTGTTAGGCAAAGCCACAGCCTAGCCTGTGGTCTTTTCGCTTACTTAGTATCTCGCTCATTATGGGTACATTACAGATAGTTGTCTGTGATTACTTACTGGGTCAATTAATGAGATAAAGTAAAAATGTGAGTGAGAGCATATTGGGCAATTCAAAGGTTGAAAGGCTATATTAAAACACATCTGGTCATAATTAAGATTAACTGTACAATTTTATCTGGCCAAACATAATTACATGTAACTAAATGTATCTCAGTGTAACTGATTGACACAAATACTATATAGCCACTGCAAGCAGGGACAAGAGTTAGGTGACTTGCAGGAAAAACTAAAGAGGACGCTTCTGGGAATGGAGAGGAAAAAAAGAAAGGGAAGGGGGGAAAAAAAAATTATTCCTGCCAATTAACTTCACACAGAGTTTAAGATCCACTTTTGTTAAAAATGATTTCCCATCCTAGAGCAATATTTTCTTTTACTTTCTTCTGGACTGTCTCTTCTGTCAGGTTAAATGCAGGTATAATACATAGTTACGGTGATTATGGTTTTGTCCTTCATTGTGATCAGCTAATGCTATGAATGGAAAGAGTTACTGAAAAGAGGAAGGAAAATGGTGTTTTAGTGTGTGCATGATGGGAATCAGCAGAAGTGACTGATGGTAATCACAGAGGTTGGTGATTTGCCAGTGCTAAACTAATGTTGAAGCTGATCAGTTTTTTTTTTACTACCTACATGTCCTGCTGCACAAGACAATTCTTCTCCAAAAGAAAAGAAGAATCTCTTTGAAGTATGATTTGAATAATGTTTTAACCACTACTACTTTCACCATCTTATTTCTCCATCTACTGCACTATTACTCCGGTAAGTGTTGTGGTTGTGCAGGCATTTGTTTGTGGGTGCCAGGCACAAAGAAACTTGAAGCCTCACTCCAGAATTAATCAGAAGGAGTTGGAGAGAGGAAATTCTTAATTGGAAATTGCTTTTCACTAAATTTTTCCTTGGCAGGAAAGGCTGACTTCCAACAGATGCCATACTTCACCATGGGCTCTGCAAGGATGCCAGTTTTACTTAAAATTCAACTGCTTTACTACAATAGAAGCCCAGCTGAGCTGCCATCCAGAGCAACACTCAACTAACCCAATGCCAACACTGTGTGACTCATTGATTATTGTCTGATATTACTAATGAACTTTCACTTTTAACTTTGAAAAAAATTAGACAGAGTTGAAACTCACTCTAAGGGCAGCTGAGCAGATTCGGTTGTAATGATGAGAAAAAAGAATAATTAAAACTCTATGTTGTACTGAGAAACAGCTGGGCCTATGCTACTTTTTTTTTTTTTCTTAAATATTATTTAGACTCTTGCAATTTTGTTTACAGCACATCTGAACATAAGGTGCCATATGGCAGTAGTTGAGTGGGCGCTAATAAGAGCACATAGGAGACAACTGTGTTTCTGGGTAGCCCTTTCCCAGTCACCCCAGGAGCACTCAAAGTTGAGGCTTTAGCCTGGAGACAACTGAAGTTTGCTGTAGACACTTCCTGGTATCAACCCAGCTGTTTGGGTTGCCATCTGGCACATGAATAAATTAATGAACATAAAGACTATTCCAAGCCTGTGTCTTTCAGGAGGATGTATCACCAGGATGCTTTGTGATACTGTTAATTACTACAGAGGACTTGAAGATCCAAAGGTTGTCCCTGCAGGTGATGGTGCAGGTCTCACTGCACTCAGTTCCTCATCCACCTATAAGCCACCTATAAGCCACACAGCCAATCCTTAGTCATGAGTCAGGGCTTCCATCTGGAGCTGCCCCCTAGAACGGCAGCTGAGCATGGGGAAAGGCTGGGGCACTCCGTCCCCATCCCTCCCTGCAGTACAGGAACAGCTGGACTGCGACTGCCAGCACTGGCCTTGACGTTTGGTTCATTTCCCAGTCTTATGCCTCTTGCTTATTGGCTGTGCCCCATGCCTTAGCTGGGGACTCTGCTAAATGCACAGTCAGTCATCTGTTTTTTTTTTTTTCCGTATACCACAGAGCCTTCCAGGTGCATTGCCCAGGTACCACCCATGTGTGCATCTGAGAGACTCCTCATCAGTCTGAGAAGGATGATCTCTGTGGCCTCTGCTGTTGCCATCATTTGAAAGGATCATTTAATAATATTGACTCATTTGCAAGCCTTACTGGATATATTACACACATACACTATTTCATCATTTTCAAGGAAGTAAGAGTTTAAAAAGGAGATAAATCAATACCCAATGGAATGGATATTGATTCCTTTTCTTACCTTTGGAATGGATACCTTCTACCCAGTAACCAGCTATAAAGGGGAAGCCATTGTTCATCTCAAACAAACAAGGCTCAATAAATCTTAATCCTGCTAAAAAATAACTCTGGGGGGAGCCCAGAGATACTACAGTCCAGCATGCCTGCAAGCAAACATGACAGTGCCTTTCTCTTTTACTGTTAGGTCTACTGCTTGTCCTCTATTTTTAATGTAATTTTTTTTTTTAAATGTGGGGCTAAATTCTCATTTTAATAGCAAAATTATTCTCATGCTCTTCTATTTGTTCTACTTATCTGGGGGATTCTAGATTTCTTTCATGGAACATCTGACTTCAACCTATCGCAGCACCTAACATGTCATTCTTGTCAAGACTGATGTTGAGTGTAAGAGCTTCCAGCAGAATATCTTCATGATGCTGGACTAGCAGAAACCCTCAAAAGATTTCCCTTCTGTTAGTCCTGTCTCATCTGATCCCTGCGAACTTCTTGAGACTGCTGAGAGCAGATGCGAATTATTGAAGAACATAACTTTGTATTAAATGCAAACCAAAGCAAAAAAAGCAAGGACAATGCAAAGTATATTTGAAATTTTAGGTTCAGTGTATCTCATTAATCTCAGAAAAAAAAAAACAAGAAGATGAAATGCAGAAGGATTTGTCTCTTTGTGCTTACCTAACCTCCTGTAAGATATGCTTCTGTCTCAGCTGGATTGAGATGATGACTGCTGTCAGATATAGCTGCACACCAAGGTTTCAGTCAGTGACAGCCACCAGACAGCCCAGAGAGCCTCGATGATGGCTGAGAGTGGAGGCATCAGAGTCTGCATAGCTGTGGTTGCGAGTATCTTGTAGAGGGCACTGGGACCAGCATTCCTCTAGTGCTGGTGTTCTGTAACCCTGCAAAGCACTGTTTACATCACGTGTTGACATAACATCAACAAATCCTCTACACAGATGTAGAAATAAAAAGTCTTCTTCCATGTTTCTTTTCAGCCCCAATGTCCTAAGTTCTCAGCTTTATTCACGTGTCTGAGCTGCTGAAGACCTAGACCTGTCCCAGGAATCTGCAATCTAGCTGCAACCAGGTGCTTAAAGCTGGAGAAGTATGTCAGTAACTTCCAGACTCAGGCCCCTATTCTAAGCTTATGCTGGAAATATTTCCTATGAATATTTTACAACTCTTTTAAAATGTATTCATTTTGCACAAATACCTTTTGTATTTGCTTTCCATGAATATTTATGCAGTTGGCATTTGCTGGGCAAAATCTACATGGAAAAGTATTTTAAATTGCTCTGTGGGCTATGCACACTGGCACTACCTTCACACACAGAAATGGCACTAGGTGCCTTTTGGGATCAGCTGCTGCTCACTCTCAAGCTGGGAGCTTCGTCAGATAGCAGCAGTTTCTTCTCGAATGCACGTGAAGTCTGTTCTTAATACCCCCACATCTCCAGGCAGAGAGCATCTGAGTCTACCTTTCTGGCTAGTGCAGCCAGTACAATGGCAAAGAAATAGCATTCGAAACAATTGCAATTGGACATATTTTGGTTTTGCTTTTGTTTTTTGTTTTTGTTTTTTTTTTTTGTGGTTGGGTGTGTTAGGAGCTGCCTAAAAAAATTGGCTCTTATTTGAAGCTTTCTTTTGTACCTGCTTTAAGACATTTGCAATGTGACACCATTTAAATTATGTATCAGATTGACACAAGGATAAATCAGTCTCCAGTAATCCACAGTAATTTCTTTCCTTTTGCTACTCAGTCTTTGTTATTCTGGCAATGTGCTTCCTAGTGGGCAATTATGGAATGACCTGTGTGTGGAAGAAATTACTTTTATCCGAGATAATTGTCAATACCCATAGAGCATAACATCTCTCTTCTATATATATCTTATTTTTATGTGTGTGTGTATAAATGGCATTTGTATATTTTATAAATACCTAAGAATAATTAATAAAATGCTCTATTGGTGTTTATATGTTTATTTTAATTATGTGTAATATACCTAGGGATTTTCTTTTTATCCACCTAAATTTCCTTTATTTTATTTCCTCATAAGTCTCTGTTACCTGTGACTCTATGACACAAAAAAAAAATTGTGGTTAACATATTAAGTCTGTGTTTGACAGTATTTTTCATTTGTTATATGTATACATACACACATACACACATTATATGATATATGTTTATAGAGTATATTGTATATATTATACATAATGTATATATACATAATACGTATTATAATGCAATATAGTGTAATATAATGTATGGTATTATAGATTAGAATATAATATGTAATAAGTCATCTAACAACATATAAATATATAGCTTATGTAACATATAACACATGCTATAGAACATGCAGTGTGTGATGTGTAAGACAACATGTAATAGGTAACATGTAATATAACATATAATGCATGATATGTAATGTCTAGTCAGTGTAAGATTTAAAATGGCTATCACTTACCATAATTAAATCATGCTTTGTTTTTTAAAACTCTCATTAAAGAACAACTCTCTGAGCACAAGTATGCAATTAATTACTTTGTCTAACAGGAGCTTGTTCTGTCTGATTTATCTCATCCATGGTAAACAGGTACTGTCATTTCACGTTCTCTCCCTATGAAAGTTTTCTATGACAGCAATAATTTTATCTCCATTCTCCGAAGACCTGTTTCTGCCATCCATATTTTTGAGATGCAGCCAGAGAACACACTATTCAAGATGAAGGAGTACTGATTAATAAAATGGCATTCTACTATATTTCTATTAACCTGTATTCCTTTTTCAGCTGTGATAATGTTCTGGTTGCCCTCCGACCACTCTTGTACATTGAACAAAGTTGTTCATGACTACAGATCTCTTTCCTCAGTGATCACAGTTAATTTGGACTACAAATGGAAGACAGCTGCTTAAGCGCTTCCTGACTGGTGTTGCTTAGTACGAAGCACCGAACATCAAATTGCTCAATACACTGGGGTTGAATTTTTAATTTCTTTTTTAGTGTTCATTTCAGTCTACTTAAGTGATGGCTGATTTAAAATAAAGATTTTCAGTTTTTAATCTGCATATTTCATGATTTTTGTGGGTTTTACTGTTTTCTAACTTGATCAAGTCACAGCAGCTTAAATAAAAGACTCCTGTCTCTCTCTCTGTGGGTTCCCACCAGGGTTTCCAAACAGGAAGTGCTCTTCCACGCTACAACACCAGCTTGTTCCTCCACTACAAACTGGTGCTGAGATGGCCAAGGCCTCCGATGCGGGAGGGACAGGCCCCATGTGTCTCTGGCACCAGGGCACTGAGAGGTTTCTCTCAGTAGGTCCCAGGCAGAAGCCAAGAGAGACCACAGCTCTCAAATTTTGTGTTATGGCACACAAAAGGCCAAGGAAGCAATGGCAACAGCTCTAAAGCTGTATTTGCTAAGCAGGATGGCAAAATGAAGCAAATACTTCTTACTGTAATTAATACTACAATAACTGTCTCCCATACCATACTGCTTCAAGAAACAGACCTCAGGGTCTTTCCACCAGAATGGGTGCCAGAAATCACCTCTTTGCCTTCAGCAGTGCCAGGGACAGGCTTTACCTGTCCCATTTCTACTCATAAACTGACAGACTGATGTAGTGTTTTCATAAAGGAGAGCTGCTCATATGGTTAAGTTGTCTACTTTAGTCTCATGACATCTCACTTTGGCTGTGGGATTCAACTCTGTCTTGTGGGGGCTATTTCTCTGCAAATAAGGTGTTACATATATCTAAGTCTATAGTTTGTGAAGGGAAAAAATTCAAGTAATGGTTAAAAAAAAAAAAGAAAAAAAATTCAATCAAGTAACTGCCATTATAGACTCATTTACATACCATAGTGATGCATGGCAGGAAAGTTGCTTGTGGTTTGAATCTCAAAACTCTTGCAAAAAGTAACAAACACACTGAAGGGCCTTGATTCTGACACCACTTCTACTGTCCGTGATTTTTATGCAGAGCAAATGTTTTGACATTCAGTGCTGAACAGAAGTTAAGCTACACTTTCAAATCAGAGCAAGTAGCCTAAATGGCCCACTGCCTCCTTACACAGAGCAACCCTATTCCATCACCTGCTAGGGAACACTAGTGGGTAAAAATAAACTTCGATTTTCTGCACTTCAGACTTGTAGACTTTTTGTTATTATTCAGGTTAGAGAGGGGATTTTGTGGGATTTTTTTTTTTGTTTTGTTTTTCTTTTTACAGTGTGCACATTACTGTCAGTTGGAATACTAATGGACATCAACATAAACATCACCTCCAGGGCTGTTCAATGAAACTATCTAAGGCTGATTATCTTGAAATTAGCTTGACTCATATTTGAAAATTGCCAGTGATTAGCTGATTATGGTTTGAATTGATCTCAGATTGCTACAAAAAGCTACAAAAAGTCATCCTCAGATATACTCTAGTAAATGATGCCTCAGATGCCTCAGTTGCTGCCAGCGCTTGCATTAGGGATGAAGGTCTATTACCGCATCACATTGACGGCAGTCATTTTAAAATATATATTCTGCCTAGGGAGAATCTGTCTCCTGGGGAGAATTTGGTCTTTTACTTTTTAACTTATTCACTAGGTGAAAAAAAAATGGAGACATCACAAACAGCAGAATAGATTAAAACATCTCCCTATGAGAGAAACTTGTTTCCCCTCTGTAAATACATTTATTTTAATTATAGTGTCTTACTAGGAACCATCCCTTCTGTACTGATGGTATGTGACATTTAAAATAATTTTAAATAAGTCAAAAGCCCAGCGCTAAAAATGCCAATAGATGTCAGTTCTATTTAATTTTTTTTTAAAAAGTATTATTTTGCCACAATTATAAAGTTCTGTGAAAACCTCTGTTTCAATTAAGTTCTGTGGATTTAAGTGCTTTGATACAAACAACAGAAGAGCTTATCAATTTCACTGTCCAAAACTAAAAGACGTATATTTTGCACATATGTGTCTGTATTTCTTAGAGCTGAAGTAAATAAAGTTCAGCTTCATGAAAATAAGCAAGTCTCTCATTGTTTCAAAACTGGTCACTTTTGAGCAATGTCACTGCATGGTTGACAGCCTGCTCTGCTCTCAAATGCCCGATTTTTTTTTTTCACCCCAGTGAAAATTCTTACGCTCTTTAATGTGAAAATGCAGTTGAGCTCCAGTCCTTCTTGCATTGCCAAGCATACTGCACAGGGAGATATTCAAAAGACCCTCCTGGAAACATTAGTGGTAGAAGCCAACACGGGAGAAGCAGATGAACGCTAATTGCCAGGACCAGTTGGCAGTCACAGACCCACAGGACACCTCAGGTGGAAAGAACCCCAGGGAGCCCCCCTGCTCCAAACCCCGCTCTGTGCCAGGCAGCAATGTTGGTACACCAAGTTGCTCAGCGCTTGTCACTCATTGCAGGGACCCAAGAATGGGGCGAATGTGCACCTGACTGCCATGTGCAATACACAGGTTAACACTGTCCTGGAAATAGAAACTGGAAAATGTCAGGCTTCACGTCAATCTGAATTTTTACCATGTCCAGGCAAGGTCCTGAAGAACAGGGTCCAGTATGACATGTGAGTGTCAGTTTTTACAGCAGAGATGGAGGGCTACAGGGTAGGCTTCAGGGACCAGTGCAGGCATCCGCTGTCATAAATGATCTGGAAAAGTGGCTTAATGGGGAGGGGATGACATCTGCTCATGATACTAAACGTAGTTGTTAAAGGAGAGGGGCACATGTTCAGGACCACAGAAAGAACTGCCGAGACACAGTGACTCAGAAATGATTAAATTAAAATGATTTTTAAATGATCAAAAACGGCAGAGGAAATTCAGTGAAAGAAATGAACATTGGAGATCCTTCCTACCCCCTCTAGCTTTTCATACGAAATTCTTGTTTCTGTACAATCTCTAATCACCAAGAAATTCCATACCTACAAGCTAGAATTATGGCATCATCAGCACAATTCTCACAGTAAACAGCAACAACAACAAAAAGGAAATCTTATATTAGGACTCTTAGACCAGGTACAAAGCACAAAGACAGACCATCATTAGATGTTATATAAAGCTCTGTTTTGCCTACATCATGATTACTGCTTGTGGTGCTGCCTGCTTCCCTCTTCTCCATCTCATAAAAGGATGTAGTAAAACTGAAGGTGGTACTAAGGGGATCGGACATTAACCAGCTTCTCCTGAAAGGACAAGGTAAACAAGACCACTTCAAGGTGAAATGTGGCTGAGTAAGGCTTTGTAGAGGAAGATAAAATCTGGGCAACAGGCAAGGGTGTATGTCAGGAATAGTCATATTTATCTCTAATACAATAATTAGGAACAATTGAAGGAAATAAGCAGATTGCGGCTAATTTCACTCATAAAAATGAGTGTTTCTTCTCTCAATGTGAATTTATGCTGAGAAAAAGCATTGCTTTAGGATGTCGTGAATGTTAAATGGCTGCAGAGAATCAAAAGTGAACAAAACACAGTCACAGAGGAAGAAAAATCCAGTGAGGACAAAGAAATTAAAACATGGCACCTATGGCTTGGAAATTAGCCACCTTATACATTCTTCATGGGTGACAGAGTACTCTTGGGACATCAGTGCGCACTTGCCCTGTTCCCACACTCATACCCAGGTGTCTCAGACATGTTGAGCTAATGCAGCCTGGCAAGCCTCATGTTCTCCTTCAGACCCTCGCCATGGTATAACCAGAAAATGAAAGAGCTTAAAAATATTAAGGTTGCTAAAACTATTAACTTCTTCTTGGATGGAATCAGTGCTTGATGATACAAGATTTGAGAAAAATATGTGATGCCTGTGCTGTTAAAAGCCCAAGGTGGACTGCTTAAAATATCTATACTATTTAACACCTAACACTGAATTCTGGCCTTAGTTGTGTAGAATATATTCCTGGTCTGTTTGCTTGCAAATTAAATAGTGACTAATTATTTAGGCTTTATGAATAATTTAAATAATCATTAGAATCTCTCTTGTTACATTAAAGAAAATGGGACTGTCCCTTACTCTTCATATTTAAAAAATAATTTAAGAAATATTTACATTTTCTCTACATGCCCTCAAAAGTTTCAAAGTCTATGCAAAAACAAAAGCAGAAAACATAGAGCTGGAATTTAAACATTGTGCTAATTAACACCTAAACAAAAGGCTTGCAACAAAGGTGAGTCTGACATTCCCAGGCCTTTCTGTTCAGCACCATGATGGGAATAAACTGATATTTTATTTTACTACTACTTCATTTCAAATTAAGATTCTTGAGTGCAAGGTAGCCCTAGTGTCTGAGGACTTTGAAATGGTCTACACAAAGAAACCTACAATTTGAATAACAGATAGATGCATAAAATTCACACCTAAAGCGACAAAAATCAAAGAAAGCATGCAATACTAATTTGACTCTCTTCCTCTAGTAACTTTCCTATTAAACAGTAGAAAAGTGAAAGACACAGACTGAGAAACCTCAGGTAACCTGGAAAAAAAACATTAATTTTTAAGACAACTCAAATGACCTGCTATTTTTCTCCCTGGCTGAAGCCTGACTCCTTTTTTCACCAAGAAGGGAGATGGTACCATAAGCAGGATTGTTGCTTCATCTCAAGGGCCTGGGGAAAGTCTGCAGTGGGCACTCCAAAGCCCCATCTCCTGCATGTGGTGGGTCTATTGAGACTCCATGAAAACTGCTCCAGGGCATTTCTCTGTGTGCCCATGGCACCAGCAGCTAGGCTGTCCCGGACTCACTCATGGGGTGGGAAGAGCTGTAGCCCTTAAAAGGGGGTTAACACCCCATTTTGTGCGTGCTTGTGTGTGTGAGGTGTGTATGTGCAGGTGCAGAAGGACCAGCTGGCCTCTCAAAGGCTTTAGCTCCCTCCAGAAGCTCGGCTGCTCAGCCACAATGCTGCAAACACATTTCCACAGAAGTGCCTTGCCTATGTAGTACTCGGGTGCTGAACTGGCCCCAGCAGTGGTGGTCACAGGGCTAAGAAAACAGTGAAGAGCTGAGATCCCCTCAATACCAGCTTCCCACTTCAGTCCTGTCAGTACCAATCATGATACATTAACAACTAAGCCAGGATGGCAGCCATTTAGCAAGCTTAAATATTTAATTTAGGAACAATAGCAGGTCATTTAAATAATTAAATTCAAAGAGACTCTCAGCAGACTCACAACACCATAACAGCTTCATTGTTTGACATCACTGTGTACATTAACTGTACTAACTAACATTTGCAGGTGCTCACATCACTTCTCCCCACACCTATGCACACACATATACACCCAGCCCAAAGAGCCGTGCCACTCTTCACACCGCAGTGCCAAAAGAGAGCATGGCTGCCCCGCCAATTGATTCTTGGCAAATTGTGTTTAGAAAACATGATAAGGAGCTCAGGGTCGCCAGTTTGTATGAGTGTGCCAGCTCTCAAAAAAAGGTTTTTATTCAAACTAAAATAATTACTAACCAAAATCTTTACTGAGTTTCAGACTCAAACGGATTTGACATCAGCACTGTTGATGTTAGCTAAAAGTGGTATATAAACATAAACTAATTATATATGTTAACTGTTTCAATGTGCCTAATTATTATTTCTTAAATAACAGTTTGGTCATAGGTAAGTAATGTTTAGGAACATGTTCCCTCAGCTATGAATTAAAACACTGCCTCTGTGGCCACCTTCACCCATCTGCAAAGTTTGCTGCTCCCTGAACACATTCTTGCAGGTAGCCCTGTAATGGCTGTAATTGGGTGCTGAGTCAGTAGGAAATTTCACACTCAGAATTACAGTGGCTAAGGGCCAAGCATGAGAACTGTTTGGCTGTTTGCAGAGACACCAAATTTCAGTAAGGCCAGGAGGCAGATTATGCCTTCATTAGCTGTCATAATAAAGGCCAACAGTGAGGCAAAGCCTAACCTCCACAGTTATCTAATGCCTAGAAAGAGCTATTGTACTTTTAATAAAATCCTATATTAAATAAGCATACTTACATAAACTTATGTATATACTAAACATATTAATTTTCAATAGTCAGAACAGTGTTGTTGACAGTCTTACCCCTGCTTACCTTATTTGCATCGGCTTGATTAGGGAAATAGAGCTCCAGCATCTCTGCTGGTTTTTGTATTTCTCATCTTTACATACGGTTGCCTGAACTCACAGGCAGCCTCTCTGGGACTGCACATTCCTCTCAGGCGTCTATCAAGGTACGACAATTTTAGTGCCCAGTGGAGGCTGTTGGGGAAATTTGCCGACTCAGTGCACTCTCTGGTATCATGACTCCTTGCAAAGCCCTTGTGCTCCCTTTTCCATCCAGTACCGTCTGATTTTCTGCTCCTGGACAGATGCAGCCTGCAAGCCAATGGGAAAGTGAGGTGACATTGCCTGTTGACAGCTCACAAGCACCACACCCTGAGCAGCAGCCCTGTCCCCAGACACCTGGCAAAGCCGCCTTTAGGATTATTTTTTTCTCTTCCCATCACAAAACCTCTTTATCCTGTCAACCTATGAGCAACTGGATATTTGACTTTACATTCAATTACATTTCTAGAGAAAGAACAAGTTATGAAAATGCCTTTTGGACCAACATCAAATGTATTTCTTGATGAATTGCAACCTGGTAAACTGGTTGGAAGCTTTTGAACCATAAAGTCTATTAAGCCTATCAATACTGCAACATACTGTACTTTTTTCCTCCAAGGATGGCAAATGTAATAGAACAATACCTGCTACTGACAGGAACTTGTATTTGTCAATAAGTGAGTTTTCAATCCTGTGTTTTGTGGGATCTCAACACCCCAATTAAATAGCGATGGACCATCTCTGTGACAAATCCTGCTCAAGCAGTCCCTGTCAGCCATAAGAGTCCCTGTGCCATTCAATGGGTGATCCCTGAACACAGCCTGGTGGTCTTGGTTTTAAACACAGCTCACCAAACTCTGCAGTCCACATCTAAATAGCTAATAGCAAACAGTTGTATCTTTAAACTAAGCTGAGCAAATGGATCCATTTCCATTTCCTGGGATCCCTCAAGGCAAGGGCACTCATTCTGCAGGACACAGCTTACATCTTCCAGAAACCAGCCACAGCCCTGGCTTAAATCCTGATACGGATCCTGAATTAGAAATACTTGGTAAAGTTAAAATATTGTTTGCTAGCAACCTTAAATATAGATGACTACATATGTTGAAACCTAGTTTAACTGGAGGATGTGACCTTAGCAAGGTTAAATGGCTATAAAAAAATTATGAGCAATTTTCTACAGTAGATGAAGAAATTAAACTTTGCTGGCTTTCAGTTTCTGTTGTAAATACAACCTTAACATTAACCCTGATACAGAGAGAAACCAGGCAAGGGACTATAACCTCAGCTCTAACAATTTCTTCCTAAAGGATAATGGCAAATGTCCTTAACCTTACTCAGCAAGGTCTTGCACATAGAAGATTTTTTCCAAAGCACCTACAAATTTAACTGTCTCCTAACTTTGTCTTCTCCAGCATGAAGAAAAAGATTCCCAAAAACATAATTTCTGAGTTTCACTGCAGAGCCTGCAACTTGCCCAGAGGATGCTACAACAGCTTGGGAGAGGCTAAAAAAGGGGAAAAGATGTCCAACTTGTTGCAACATATTTATGAAAGTGATTTCCTAAAAGAGTCACTGTTTATTGTACAAGAATACAGAAATACATTTGGAGTCTCTTTTCTAATTTATTATGTTGTGAGATGGGTTGGGAGGGGGGTATGTGAAAACACTTTTTTTTAAAGCACATTGAATTAAACTGCATTAACACATAAACTGATAAGCTCTTCTTAGTCGGAGTGTTACCTACTGAGTTGCAGAACTCCCTGTGTTCTCCACAGAGAGGTCAATTCTGCCCTTCAGGTAAACTTGAATCAACACAAACTTCAGTCATAACCTTTTTCCCCAGACTTGGCTGCTTTCAAGATTGTGTGCCAAGGATTAATCTTTTCCTTTCAGATGGCCTTCCCATTTCCCTAAATGTATGGCTGAAGTAATGAATTTTCTGCAATAATGAGCTTGGTAAAGAACATTTCAAGCGTGTCCCTAAAATTGCTGGGTTTTAAAAAGGTAGGTTTCCAAGCGACATATGTGCAAGGCTTAGAAACCAACAGCAATAACCATCCTTATGCATAGGAAGTTAAACGAGGAGTTTGTTGTTAAGTAAATAAAAACGTCTTTCTTAACAGGTTAAATCCTTTGGGATTTACATTTGAGATGTACCCTCTGTCCAGTTGTTCAGAACTGCAGTGGCCACAACTAAAAAAAGCATCATGCAGGCAGGATTACATTTCATTGAAGAAGCTCCCTCAACACATTATTACACAAAGGAAAAAAAAAAATTAATTTTATAAATTTGGGTAAACCTCAAACAATAAAAAAGAAAGGCCATAATAAAATCAAGCAATTTTGCAAATAATTATGCAACAATAGTCCTCATGTAAATGATGTTCTGAAAGCAGTTACTTTGTGGTCAGCATTAAAGTCATCTACTAGCATTTTAATTTTTATTCTGCTTGCATATTTTAACAGCCAAGTAAAAATGGTAGAAAAACAAATTTTTGTGTTTAAAATTGCTGTGGTTTTTGTGTGGGTGTATGTGTGTGTGCATAATCATAAATTTTTCTACTCCAAGTACTGTGGTTCATTTATCAGGAGCCAGAGATAAACATCTGTAGACCCTAAGTAGAATCAAGAGGTTAAATCACTGAAAGACTCTTTCTTTGAAGTGGCTGAGTTGTGATCCCCTGGAGACTCTAGACAGATGGGTTTTTGCTCAGAGAGGCTCCAAATGTCATGATATCATTTTTGCAACACTGAACCTAAAGCATCCTAGCTCAACAAGACAGTTATGGAAGGATTAAGCAAACAACCAAACAAAACCTCTAAAAATGCTACAAGTCATATGCTAGGCCAGGACAAATTAATTAAGAGCTTTTGAAAGCAATTTCAGTTTACACCAAAAAAAACCTTGAAGAATCCACAAGATCAGAGACAGCAGGGAAAGCTTTAGAGGAGGTCACCGCTATCATTTGTTATGACCAGAGAGAAAAAAGTGGGAGGAGTATTCTGCCCAGGAGTACCAGGAAACAGATGAAAGTACAAATATAGACAAAATTTATCTGCATAATCTTTCAACTCATCAGTCTTTCAAATGATGCTCTGAAGTGCCTTCCAGAGCTGTACAGAAATTCTTAATCAATTGTAAAGTAATATCAAACAAAAAAGGGAGAAGATCTTTGAAAAGATGCAGCCCTAAAACAGCAGACACTTTTTCACCCGTTTGCTATTTATTGGCATTCTTCAAAAGGAGACTTTTACAAAGAAGAAACTTCTTGGTGAAATTCAGCTGTTTACTTAAATCTCAAGGCAACCAAGAGCCAGTACAAATAAATTCTAGAGAGAATTTCCTACTTAACATGTAAGAAGCAGAAATCAATATAGCTGGGTTAGATAGTAGATCCTCAGAATAACTCTTTCATTATGTGGGGAAGAAAAGCCTTTCTGACTGCAGTGCTGTATTTAGGCTTTTGGCTGGATTTTTTTGGGCCCACTAATAAAAAATTATATATAACCCTACATACAGTGCAGGAGATGGGAAGAAGGAAGTCACAGATAAAGAAGTTTATGGAAGTGGATAGAGAACTGGCATTAAAGGCTATTTCCTTGTTACAGTACTTTTTATTATTTATAATCATTGATTTTTTTTGTTGCCATAATTACTGATGTTGATGCTCTGCTCTCTCATGCACTAAGTTTTCTCCTGGTTTCACTAGCAGCTGAAGAAATATATCCAGGTAAACACACCCTGATTAGGTTTTGCCAGCATCTAAGTCAGAGCTTCACCTAAGTTAATTTAAAATCATAAGTATACCCATAACAACCAGGGTTTGCTTCTGCTTTCAACTTCTGCATAAACACTTGTTCAAGGAGTCTGTGCATATTATGCTCAAGCCTAAGACATAATTTAACTGCTCAGTTAAAATAATAACCATACTTGGGAACATAATCATGTCATAGCCTATGCCTGTTTACGATGGAAATATTGAAGCAGGTATGGATAAATGCAGCCATTGATGCAATCCCGGTTTGCGATAGCGCAGGTGTTGCATACTGAGTATAATGGGCATCATCTCAAATGCACTATAAATGTAATAAAATAGTTCGAAAAGTGACAGAAATCTGAATGACAGGAGAAACACCTCCCAGAGACCCTCAACATTTTTCCTAGCAAGAAACTAGGCCATAATGAAGATCCAGCAGATCTGCTCTATCTCATGTATGGCATCATGGCATACACAGACCTTTTATTGTTAAAAACATTTTCAGGTTAAGCTATTTTGCAATAAAGTAATATTTTAAAGGTACTGATCACATTTGCATAAAATGAAATGTTGAATTGGGTATTTTATAATGAGCAGCCAGATTATGCCCCCAAGTTTGCAACTTTTGCAGCCATACTGAAAAACACTCTGGTTTAAATGACAGTTTTTTGATACGAACTCACTTTGACAACATTGAGGCTTACATCAATACAAGTAACAGAAAGGCATTATTATCGTACACTAAGGGAGCGATGTGGAAGTTTTATGCAGGAATTTTACATCAGCTGCTAATTACCAGTTTTGTCAATAAAGACATGAAATTCTCTCACAGTTAGTGTTTTAGAGAAGTGGCATGTCAAATACTAGAAAAAATATACAAAGTATTTGCTGTCAGCTAGCTATACTGCAAGAGTACGCTACAGAATATATATTTTTAAAGAGATTATATAGAAAGCCAAAATAAAATAATAAAGAGTACATTCTCTGTTTCTTATCTACTGCCTCCAGATCAACTTAAGCTTTGCAAAGAGGAGGAAGGAAAACAGTGGTCTCTCCAGAGCCACAGAACACGGCAGGGCTCAGGGGGCCTTCTGCAATGTGGGTGATCCCACCTGCAAAACACCTGAAAGGAGGAGAGGAGCTTGCCACTATGAGGGTTATGCTTACAGCCAGCTGCAGAGACATGGAGAAAATGGTGGAAATGCAGAAACTTTTCTGAAGGCTGTGGATTAGACGTATGCTGCAAAGCAAATGTACTGGATTTTAATAAATACTGGAAAAGTATCTCTTGACTCTGCAGCTGGAAGTCTTCACATGGTGGTCAGAAGAGGACTGGTTTTCAGGCTTTCAATTTAGTTTATCTTAGCCATCAATCCAATTTAGAAAGTGGCATTATTCTAATTTGTTCCATGATCTTACCAAAACCATAGCTCTAAAGATCAGAAAGAGCTGGGAGAAGGGCCTATTACAGCTCTAGTCTTCAACTGAGTTTGAATTTCTTTAGTGTGGACTGCTGACAATTATAAATTATTTTGTAGGAACTGATCATTAAAAGAGAACACTTAAAAAACAATTTATTTTAGAGGTTAAAGTGTGCTGGCTGTTTTAATTTGATTGGTAGTCTTCAAAGAGGCAACATTTTAATTTAAGGGTCAGCTTGCTCTGAAAGGCTAACCAATCATGTAATCTAGATAAGTCTCAGTCTAAATAGGATAAAGATAGCTGTGTATAATTAAAGTATTCAAAGGCACCTTTGTCAGTTCACTGCAAGCTTTTGGGATGCCTTGAACCATACTAAAGGAACACTCATTGAAGCAAATAGCTTAAGAGATCTATCATATTAGTATGGGTAGTGAATCCTACTTTATACTAAGAACTAATTTCAATATAATCATCCCTATGTGATGAGAATTTGTAAATTAGATTCGCAAGGTTTGATTATCTCTACTTGAGAAAACTTGAAATGTTCCATGTTAAATTTGCAAGTTTAACTCTGTTAGTTCCTTACAACTCTTCTGCTTTTACCTCCCATAGCTCCTTCTCTGGTAATGTCACTTAATAAAGCATAACAGTTCACATATTTCCACCTTTAACTAAATATCCAGAAATCCAGTACGCTAGAGAAGAATATTTCATAGTTTTTTTTTTAATTTGCTTTTCATTACAAAGCCTTCTTAGGTACTTAGTACATAAGTACTCTACTGTAATGCAAATTTCTTTCTTTTTTTTTCTTGTTATTTCTTACTCAGAAAGCAAAATTTGTCTTGAAAAACCAACAGAAATAGAAATTATAATATTGAGTTGAAGGTCCAAAAAATAGAACTTTATTTACCTCTTCACACCTATGAGCCATTGCTGACAACACACCTATCGACTAATACCTAAGGGATCGTATACTTTTTCTGGCCCTCCATCTTTAAGTAACATTTGAGTCTATTGATCTGTTGCGTAAGTAATGTGCCTCATTTGTGTAGGAAGTGAAGCAACAACAGTTTCTTCCCATTTTCAGAGACCAAGAAACTTCATCCCAGCCCCCTGGCTGGAAGTGGAAGAGTAAACATATGCAGCGGACACTCACTCTCTGCACAATTGCAGGAATTTGAATCAGATCTCTTGACCAATTAATCTAAGTCCCGGAGCTTCAAAACCTAACCCCAAATCCACCCTCCTCTCATGAACCAGCAGCAAAGGAGAAGGAGTTTGCCAGGCCTGGAACAAACGGCTGGTTGGATACCCAGAGCAGGCCCTGTCTACAAGAGGAAACTGATGATGTAAGAGGGAGAGGTTTATCTTCAAGTAGGAAAACACAAGATAATACCAGAATGAAGCCACAGCTAGCAAGGCAATAACCCAGAGATTACCTGAAGTCTTCCCTGTAATCCCCTGCTTTTTCTCTCTGGGAAAAGATGGCAAGGATAATCTTTGCAGGAGACATATGTTACATTTGTGATTAATTCTACTGAGCTCATTTTGGAGGCCTACCAAGGTAAATTACCAACACTTAGTCCCCGACACCCCAAGGTGGTTCTTAGGCTTCCTCCATGCAAATGGAAATCTTTCAGTTCTTTCATGAGGCAGCACAGAAATAAAACAAGCTTTCCATAAATCAGAATAATCAAAATAATGTTCTATAGTGTTCTTAATTTGCACATAATGCTGACTAACAACCCAGGATCAAACACTTACACTTAAATTCAAGCTGAACACTGACCACCTCTGTTCTTTGCTACCCTCTTTCTGATAGTCTGGCTCTATGACTTCAAAAGAGTGAGAGGTCATCTTAGACCTGAGAACTCAGGTACCGTAGGCAAACTAAACACGGCCTGTATGAAGTAGAGTAGTAGCAAGAGCTGCTGGATTCTAATCTTATGTTTAACTAATGGATTTCACTTGTGTGAACATGATCTTGTATGGAAGTCAGATTCATATGGTGTATGGTAGCTCTCATTAGGCCAATTTACATCATTTGAAAGCACAGAAAAAATTACACAGATCCTTCTTCAGCTCTGAAAGCTCTTTTCAAGGTAAGCTGAGGCTGAAAGCAGGCTCTGACTTCAAACTGATTGTGTTTTATATGGCTCCCTGCCAATGTTGTGATTTGATGGTAAGCCTAATTACGATAGATCTGGTCCATTGTAAATTTAAGGTACCTAATGCAAATTAAATCCTGTAACAATACTGACTCCCTTCCCTAGTGGTCATTTTGGGGACTTCCATACTCTGGACATACATTTGACAGAGTAAAATCTGTTACAGTGAAGGGTTCATACTAATAATTAAGGTCATTGATATAAAAATAACTAGAGTTGTATAACCAAGCTCTTTATGTTAGTAAGATTTATAGTGAGAATTATTAACTCTAACAGCTATTTTATCTAAAGCAATGTCCATGAAATAGGATGACCTTTTATCCATTACCTGTTGGGCTTACAGCATCTATGAGTTCTAGATTGATGAGTTTCAGACTCAGGCCATTTTCATTATATGTTCTATTTATACCACACTTTTTTTTCCCCCCTGGATAATTGTTTTCTCAAGAAAAGCAGAAAAAAAACCCTGTACCCTGAAACCTGACATGTTTATGGCATCCAAATTTGATCAGATAACTACAGTGGTTATCACATGCACAGCAACTCTGAACACTTGGACAGAGGAGATGAAGCACTGAACCTAGCAACCCAGCAGGTTAATAGTGGTAATTATTGCATTATTTGTCATCCATTCCACTCTTTTCCCATCCCTGGAAACATTCAAGGCCAGGTTGGACAGGGATCTGAGCAACCTGGTCTGGTTGGAGATGTCCCTGCTTCTTGCAGGGGGTTGGACTGGATGGCCTTTAAAGGTCCCTTCCAACCCTAATGATTCTATGATCACACATTCATTTACCACATGATAAGGTAAGGCTTCTGAGATCAAAACTAAAGACGTTATAGAGATGTTTGTAGGCTTTGAAAAGACTGACATTCATAGAACAACTTCAGATTATGTGATTCTATGATTATTAGGATTACGGCCATGGAAAATGGTCTAAGTAAGCAGCAAAAAATTTCAAAACACTTCCTGACATTCAAGGAATCTTGTCTGTGTGGATATCACTGCTTAGGCTGCCACACAGCAGTCTGCATCAAAGCAAAGACCATCTCTTATTTTAGACCTTAAAAAAACAGCTGGAGTTTCAAAAGCCAGAACCAGGCAGATCCAACTGGTACTACAATCACACAGCAATCCGACTGAAGGATGCTCAGAGAGATGAATGGCAAATAAGGGGAAAGGGTTACTTTAACAGACGTGACGAGCTGGCTGCCAGAGCACAGAGAGAAACTGTAACCACTTTACCATGTTCTCCCCTCAGAATATTGCTCAAGTGCTTTCAAACCTGCTCTCACAACACCTCTGAAAGTCCAAATGAATTATAGAGTAAATCAGT